>OY744524.1:173281606-173286606 GCA_963556195.1 Sepiola atlantica | reverse complement strand
CACCCCAACCTAAATCTCGAGTATCCGCTAATAATTGAATTAAGACATATCTTAGCATAAGTACGTGTTACTAATTCTCATCCTCCCTATTATACACTAATTATTGCCCCAGATTGCCTCAGGAAGTGTCCATCCTGCCTATCTCTGCTGTAAGTTTATACTTCCCCCAATTCCCCTCCTATCCAGGTTTTAGGCTTGATAACAGGTAACGGTTTCTATGCAGACAGCATTGTAGTATTTCCTGCCTAGCGTTCAGTAAATTATCTCTAGATGTCATGATGTGGTACGACTCCAATGCACATAGGTTGCATCTCTTCTTTTTGTTCGGTTTATATTTGTTAGCCCTCCCCAAAATTGACCATTTCAGTTCGAAAGGGTCTTGCCTAGCAATGAGGTTTCTCACAAAACGGCCAACAGAAGTGTTAGGCCTATCTATGTCTTCCCTTTGGCCTCCCCTGAAGGAACTCATGTGGTTTCTGAATCTATCTTTGAACTCACCCCCGGTTGAACCGATATATGATTTCCTACTACTCTCTGTTATCACATCGCATTTGTAGACAATGCTTGAAACTCTACAGTTCCCCCCCAGTGGACAGATGTTAGAAGCTCTGCAGTTACAGTTGTGTGCTGGGCCGTTGCTGGATGTTCTACTACTATGGTTATTTATAATGGAGGTTCTCACTGAACTGGTGTTACTGGGATCAACACCAGAAGAGAACATGGCTTCCCTTGTTTTAGTTATCTTAGAATTATTATATCCTATGATGGATGTGGCTATATTTCTACAGGTTGAATAAGAGAGTTTTACAGTATTTTTGTTAATGATTCCCCCCAATCTGCTATCCCTTGGAAAGTTTTTTTCCACTATGCTATAAAAAATCCTTGGGATATTAGTCTTAATATGCTGGCTATAGGGGGGGTTGAACCATGTAGTGGTCCTTCTCCTATTTTTCTTCCTACCTTCCCCCCCGGTTTGGGTAGCATGTGAGTTCAATTCGTTACTTCCAACTTCACGAATATTATCATCAACCGGTTCCCACCCTACCTGGTTTACATTACCGTGGGATACACCAGGTCTCCTATATCTAGCCTTGCCCATTGCCCTATTATATGAAACCATTGATCGAGAGGCAATCGGTCTCCCGTTTAGTCCCCCATTCCCAACCGAAGGAGGCACAAGGTAATTAATTTTTTGTGTTGACTTTTCTTTGTGAGAAGTTGGATTTAGAATTCCCATACTATCATTGGATTGGAATGGTAACTTGTGAGCGGTATCTTGAATGATTTAGTTCTTTTGTTTTATTGTGGGGGGGGGATTTATTCATCATTGTACCGGCTAACGTGAAAGTGTATTATCGCACATTGTTCCGGTTTTGTGGTTTTATTGAATGTATTTGGGACCGACTACTTGCTTGTTGGCTTGGTGGAAGAAATAATGCACAAGCTACTTTTCTAAGACTTTTCTAGGACTTTCTTTTCTTATCGTTGTTCTTCCTTGCTTTTTAAGTTTTGACTTTTATTTTTATTTTTATTTTATTTTTTTCCTCTTCTTTTCTTAAGTGACCTCAACTATTACAACGCCACATTGTGTTTTGTCGGCAGTTGAAACCAGTATTCCAGACATTTAATTTCCCTGATGATCTGCCAAGCAAGTAACTGCTTGGTAGTGAAACACGTGTAGGAAAAAACATTTAATTTGAATAAATAGTATTTGTAAGAAAAAATATCTTTAATGGTGATCATTGGTGTCTTGAAAGGAATGCTTTGGTAAGCTTTCATAAAATCACATATAAATGCTCTGTACTCTGTAATCGAGTATCATCGAGCTTGTTTTTTATTGGAACAACCCCGGTCTTCACTGAATGATCTATTTTATAAGTGAAAAATCTAAATCTATATTCTGCTCCCCAAAGTGAGCTGCTATTCAATACCGGAGTGACCAGGATGTTTGCCAAAGAGGAGATAACTTTCTCACCCAAAAACATTTCCATACCAAACCACAAAGCATACATAATGGACATGGTCCAGGCGGTCCATGCATTCTTGAAGAGAGTCCGATGGCGGGTAATTCACCACAACCTGGGATCGACTAGGGAGTTGAGCAACGTGAATCCACCTTCTGGCGTCTCTGAACCCCCTGAGTATGCATCTGACACTGAGGATAATTTACCAACAGCCTCCTATAGAAAATTCTATAAAATAAGAACTCACAAGAACCCACCTCACATCCCTGCATTAGAAAGCTTCGAAGCGGATATGCATAATATGGTTAAAAACATCAAAACCAAAAACAGATCACAATATTGGAATCCTACCATTGAACATATCCATAGGACACAGACACGGATTAGGAATAACTCTAACATCACAGTTCCGGCGGATAAAACTTTAAACACATACTCCATGAATATGGAAACATACAACAACCTAATCCTGAAGGAACTGAATAAAAACTACAAGACCGTAGGGAACGGGGTGTTACAGGATATTAACTTGGCCGCTCTTAAGATCTGCTCTGAGATTGGTATGGAAGGTAATGTTGAGATATATACCCCTAAATGCCCTCGTTTCACTCTTAAGGATCATAAGCCAGATTTTAGTAATAACCCATCCATTAGACTGATCTCGCCGTGTATCTCAGACATGGGTGTAATCAGCAAAAAAATACTAGACAGAATATTGCCAGGAATTAAACGCAGAACTCAATTGAATCTGTGGACCTCATCAGAGGAAGTGCTAAGTTGGTATAAAGAATTACACATTACTAATCAAAGTAAATTTATAATGTTTGATATAGATTCATACTATCCCTCCATATCCTCTACTTTACTTGAAAAGGCGCTTACCATGGCTAGAAATGAATCAAACATCACAAACTTAGAAATGGATATAATTAGACTAGCCAGAAGGACGCTAATATCCTACAATGATAAGTTATGGACTAGAAAGGATAGGGAAAACAATTTCGATATTACTATGGGGGCACCGGACTCAGCGCAGGTTACTGACCTGGTAGGGATATATATCCTCAGAGAAATTTGTATGAAAATACCTGAACTGGCGGGCGGTCTATATAGGGACGACGCTTTATTCTTTGTCAACACAAGTATAAGGAATCTTGAAACTAAGAAGAAAAAACTCAATATATTCTTCAGCTCAATACAACTTAGCGTAACTATGGATATAAACTACCGGAGGGTCAATTTTTTGGATATTACGCTTGATCTATGCAACAACACATATGAACCTTATCACAAGCCCAACCACACACTCTACTATATCGATGCTAAATCGAATCACCCACCGATGGTGAAAAGAGCCATTATTCCTGCAATATCGAGTAGGATATCTAAGCTGTCCAAGAATCAACAAATATTCGACAGCAGTAAGCAATTCTACAATGAAGCTTTAAACAGATCAGGATACAAGGAAAAAATTAATTACCTTGTGCCTCCTTCGGTTGGGAATGGGGGACTAAACGGGAGACCGATTGCCTCTCGATCAATGGTTTCATATAATAGGGCAATGGGCAAGGCTAGATATAGGAGACCTGGTGTATCCCACGGTAATGTAAACCAGGTAGGGTGGGAACCGGTTGATGATAATATTCGTGAAGTTGGAAGTAACGAATTGAACTCACATGCTACCCAAACCGGGGGGGAAGGTAGGAAGAAAAATAGGAGAAGGACCACTACATGGTTCAACCCCCCCTATAGCCAGCATATTAAGACTAATATCCCAAGGATTTTTTATAGCATAGTGGAAAAAAACTTTCCAAGGGATAGCAGATTGGGGGGAATCATTAACAAAAATACTGTAAAACTCTCTTATTCAACCTGTAGAAATATAGCCACATCCATCATAGGATATAATAATTCTAAGATAACTAAAACAAGGGAAGCCATGTTCTCTTCTGGTGTTGATCCCAGTAACACCAGTTCAGTGAGAACCTCCATTATAAATAACCATAGTAGTAGAACATCCAGCAACGGCCCAGCACACAACTGTAACTGCAGAGCTTCTAACATCTGTCCACTGGGGGGGAACTGTAGAGTTTCAAGCATTGTCTACAAATGCGATGTGATAACAGAGAGTAGTAGGAAATCATATATCGGTTCAACCGGGGGTGAGTTCAAAGATAGATTCAGAAACCACATGAGTTCCTTCAGGGGAGGCCAAAGGGAAGACATAGATAGGCCTAACACTTCTGTTGGCCGTTTTGTGAGAAACCTCATTGCTAGGCAAGACCCTTTCGAACTGAAATGGTCAATTTTGGGGAGGGCTAACAAATATAAACCGAACAAAAAGAAGAGATGCAACCTATGTGCATTGGAGTCGTACCACATCATGACATCTAGAGATAATTTACTGAACGCTAGGCAGGAAATACTACAATGCTGTCTGCATAGAAACCGTTACCTGTTATCAAGCCTAAAACCTGGATAGGAGGGGAATTGCGGGAAGTATAAACTTACAGCAGAGATAGGCAGGATGGACACTTCCTGAGGCAATCTGGGGCAATAATTAGTGTATAATAGGGAGGATGAGAATTAGTAACACGTACTTATGCTAAGATATGTCTTAATTCAATTATTAGCGGATACTCGAGATTTAGGTTGGGGGTGATAAGGTAGGAATATTCTATCGGAATAAGGCCCAGTGATAGTCAACTATAGTAAATACTTATTCAGCGGAATAGAGGGGGGAAATTGTGTTACATATAAAAAGATAGTGGAATAATAAATAATAAATCACAATTTATTCTCAGAAATAGATATATTATACGAAATGCATTGGGGACTTCAGGTAATTTTAAGTGAAAAATAAGAAATAGCAACCTGAATGCTATCACTATTTAATTAAATTAGGTTAAATTAAATTAGTTTTTAATTAGATTAAAATAAATAAAACAATTTGGTGGCAGGAATGGGGAAAAGTAATTAAGGAAAAAATAATTTTAAAAACATGCATGCCGACACGGACTTAATTTCTAAAAATAG
>OY744524.1:173119106-173276606 GCA_963556195.1 Sepiola atlantica | reverse complement strand
ATCCCTTAATAGACTCCAAAAACGGCCTATGCTAGAAATCTCATTTCTTTGATCAATCATAACTCAAAAACCAATAAACCAAATTAGTTAAAACTTTGCACAATTTTTTTATTTGATAGGTTCTATAAGTGTGTAGAATTTCAGCATCATTAGTCAAGGCAATCCAGAGATCCAAAAAGATCCAAAAAGGTCAGGCATGATTTTGTGTTATCCGTGTGTACGTACGTAGTATGTGCCACTCTGTATCTCATCAACTATTTGATGGATTCAGCTGATTTTTGGCAGAAATAGAGGTTCTAGGTTCTAGTTGATGGCATTTTAATTTCAGTTTACCATATACCTTAGTTTACAGAAAATTCAAAATAACCTTAAAAAAGACCATTGTTTTGAGGCATAGCCTTTACAAAAGTTGAGACATTCCATGATAAATGCCAGTATACTAAAATCATGTGCCCTTAATAGGGTTAAGATGAAAACTCATATACACTAAATGTATAAAAGCAAGGAAATTCCCAAATGTTTACACTTTTATTGTTTTTAAGGATATGCGAGCACAACCCTAGTATTTTACTGGTAGGAATTTTTCTTCAGCGCACCTCACACACTTTATCCACCTATGCATAAAAATTTATACTGTAGTGATGTTATAATGAAATGGTTTGGTTGATATGTAATCATACCCTTGATATGTCGTCAGCAAATAAACCATAAGCCTTCAGAGATGACTGTTAGAATGTCTTGTCTAAATCCATACGTGCGGTCAGAAAGTAGTTTAGCATTAACTAAGTGCCGTACTATCGCTAGATTGATTAAGGATTCAAGATTTTAGCAAATATCGGCAGTAGACTGATTGGTCGGTAGTTCTGAGGATCGGTTCTATTCCCAGAATTCTTGTAGACTGGTACAACACAGGCAATTTTCCAGCTATCGGTAAAGCAAGATTCAGCTAGGCATTTATTGTAGAGTTTGGAGAGGACAGGGGCCAGTTCAGCAGAACATTTCTTTATTACTATTACAGGTATAAGATCAGGCCCACGAGCTTTGGAGGTGTCAATGTTTTTTATGATGTCTCTGACCTGGTATGGGGTGATGACCAGGTTATCAAGTGTGGCTTCGGTCCGCAATGGTAATTTGGGGAGAGGGTGGTTGTCTGAGTCCAAAGTTGAGTTAGAGGCGAAACGATGGGCAAGTAGTTCAGCCTTATCAGTTGCCGTGCAAACGACATCATTGTGGTTTGATAGTGGGGGATCGTTGATTGACCATTGTTCACTACACTATTGTAGATTTTCCAGAAATCACGAGTACCTAGTTTCTGTAACTGAATGCGTTTTTTGTTAACTCAGTATACCTTCTCTTTGCTTCGCCTATCACGGCCTTACAATTATTTCTTGACTTCCGAGTTTACGGAATGCTTGTTGCCTCTTAGCAATGGCAGCTGCACATTCCGAGGTGAACGATTGGGGAGAGTGGGGCTTGCTAAAGAATTTTCGCATGGGGACATAGGCTTCAATGCCTGCTTTGATCCATTCAGTTAATTCATTTGCACACTGGTCAGCAGGGAGTGAGAAGGTTTCCCTCAATGGTGCGTCGCTGATGTGATCTCTGATTGACTCAAAATCAGCCTGCTCGTAGTATCCGTTATTTTGAGCAACGGTTCATCAGCTTTTGGACGACTTTTTAGGATGATATGAATCATTAGCACAATGTGCTCAGCATTCCCGAGTGGGCTATGAGCTTTCGTCACGCAAGCCTCGGGCATTGAGGTCAAGAAAAGGTCTAGAAATTAGGCTTGTTGGTCTACTCGATCGGGGATGCAGGTCGGAAAATCGACAGTCTGAGAGAGGGGGTGAGCTAAAGAGAAATTATACGTAGAGTCTCCGGCTGCGTCAGTAAAGCTGGAGAATCCCAACCAGTCACGGTGGTGTACATTAAAATCCCCAAATACATGTATATGGGTATTCGTGTCAATTGCGAGTGCTGTATTTATGCTTTCAGAGACCGAGTTTAGCAGGGCACAGTCCTGGGTCGAAGAGGAACGGTATAAGAAATATAATTAAGTGACGCTGTAGTGTAAAGTCAATCTAAAGCAGATGTAGTCTTGGTAATCAGATTCTAACCTATATTCTCTATTCAAGTGGAGGGTGTTCCGAAGATAAACTACTAGCCCGTGCATATGTTTGTTAGAGTCTTTACGGTAGAGTGGGAGGTAGTCAGTCATGTCAAAGTGGTGAGAGGAGATTGGGGATTGAAGGTTTGTTTCACTTAGTGCTAGGATATCCGAGTAGTTTGCCAGGAGAAAGGTTTCTACGTCGTTGATGTTGGTTCTAATCCCCGGATATTTGTGAATGCGATCTTCAAGGGAAGAGGCGAAAGTGTTTTTTGTTATGTGTCTGGTTATTTTTTGTAATGACATGTTCGTTTTGTTATAGAGTTGATTGGCTAAGCTCACACAACCAGTCCATTAGTAACGACCTGGTCCATGGGGGTTATGGCCTCAGTAAAACCCACCGGAGATAATTGCAGAGCCCCTTTCCATGCGCGACATGGCTCTTACAACTACCTACGGTATTATGGATGGAGCAGCCGTCCCTAGCGCTACCCAAGAGTTTGGGCTCATGTCCTGTCAGTCGGAAACAACAGCCAGACAAGCTGTCTAACCTGTACCCTCAAACTGTCGGAACAAGAGCGACCTAGACTGGTCATGTAAGACATAGTGACGAAAAAACTTTCCCCAAGTTGCCCAAATAGAGAGAAAGAGAAACGGCGTCAATTGTCCTAGTAAGGAAACGAGGCTAGGTACTGAGTGTTTTGAGGCGTCCCAGTGATGGTACCTCTGCGACTGGCTAATAGACAAAGAAGGAGTGCAAGGGCCGGCGATAGGCAGAACCTATCTACTCCTAAAGAAATTGTAGGTTTGCAAACCGGATATTTTGTTCGAGATTCCAACTCTAAAAAGGTTGTCGATCAAGACTAAGGAGGCCTCCCTCCCCAACGGTTTACTGCCATAACGTAAGTAGTTGGTAGCAAGGTGTTATTGTCAGAGATTTCCTTCTCTTAGATGGATGGCCTTACAAGGTCTTACGGGTCCAACACACCGAGAGGGGTAAAATAGCCTGCGTTCGGGTATTTCCTAGCCCCCCAGGTTAAAAAAAAGACTTCCATATATATATATATATATATATATATATATATATATATATATATATATATATATATATGTGTGTGTGTGTGTGTGTGTGTGTGTGTGTGTAGATAGAATAAGTTCATTGTATACTACAGAGGAAACAGAAAGTTGACGATACGTTTCCCTCTCGCAGGTAAGTACCAATAAGAGAAATAAGAAAGAGAGCCAAAACTTCACGCCAGATTAGGATTTCAAGAATTTCTTCAGTGGGAAATCAATAGACAGGCAATAAGACAGTATATATCAATAATTAAACACATTTAAGTCAAACACAGAATTAAATACATTCATATAGAACACATTAGAATTTAGAGATAATAGTATGTGAGTAGCCAAAGAGTTTGGAAAAAAAAGAATAACTAAAAAAAAGTGCTTATCTTTCCGTCGGATTACATTGGGAAATATCGTATGAGGCCGTCTGGCATCAAATGACTGCAGAGGCAGGAGTATCACCTTTTTGAGGAAGGAATTTAACGGGAGGGAGGTATCTTTTTTCAAGCATGAAATAGTATAGTATATACTATTTCAGACTAATGTACACATATCCCGGCAATGACGTCATTGTGAGAGGATTTTTTCACATTAATATTCTTTATTTACGTTAAGACAACGTGTTTAGTTTTAAGTCGGAGTTAAGCAACGCATATCCCGGCCATTTTGGAATAATAACAAAACTGGTTCATTTTATATGACCGAGTCGCCTCCAATATTTTTTCTCGGAAATGTTTTTTTTTTTTTTTAACAAAAAATATTTCTTGGGGGGGGGGGGGTCGAATTCTTTTTTTTTCTTTAACTAAAAATATTTCTTTGGGTGCGGGGGAGGTCGAAAAAAAATTGGGGGTTGCGAAATTTTTTTTTTATTAACTGAAAATATTTCTTTGGGTGGAGGAGGGTAAAAAATTTGTTTTTTTTGGGGGGGGGTCGGAATTTTTTGGGGTGGGGGTCGGAATTTTCTTTTTTTATCTAAAAATATTTCTTTGGGTGGGGTAGGGTAAAAAAAATTGGGGGGAGGGGTCGGAAATTTTTTTATTTGGTGGAGGGTCGAATTTTTTTTTCTTTTGGAACTAAATATATTTCTTTGGGAGGGTAAATTGAGGGTAGGAAATTTTTTTGGGGGGGTGATCATTTTCTACATATAAGCGGAATGATATACCCAAAATATAGAATCATCGAGAAGTATAAAAGAAGAATGAGAGATATGAACGTGTATTTAAATAATTTTGCAGAATAAATATCGGTAGAATGACCCCTAAATCCATAGCCCATGGACTTGCCATAGCAGTAGGTATTAAATAAGAATCGTAAGTATATGGTAGAAAGTTAAGTAGAGCTGTGCCCTTGCGGGGAAGGATAATATGATGTATGAGATGAAAATGCTTTATTCGACAGAACTAGGTAGATATCGAAAAGTATCTATGTATATATATATTATTCAGTAACGTAAAGATAGGAATGTTTGTGGTATTAATATGAATAAATGATGTAAGCATTTAAGTTTGATAGTATATATATATATATATATATATTTATATATATATATATATATATATTTATATATATATATACATATATATATATATACATATATATATATATATATACATATATATATACATATATATATATACATATATATATATATATATATACATATATATATATATATATATATACATATATATATATATACATATATATATATATACATATATATATATATACATATATATATATATATACATATATATATATATATACATATATATATATATATATATATATATATATATATATACATATATATATATATATATATATATATATATATATATATATATATATTAGTACTTCATGTATCCACATAAAATATTATAAGGAGATATAATTTTTTATGTGTCAGTTTTCAGTATTTACTTCAACAGTGCTCGATACGTAAGTAGAGCTAGGTAGTAAGCAATGAAAATATATATGGCAATCAAGCTACACAGAGGCTCCCGTGTTTTATCCCCGGGGGAATCGTCAGGCTAAATGCATGGAGTTATTTTTGTCAGGTGTTTTTATATACATGGCTTGCTAGTTAACCAATCAGATTCTTTGTTGTTCCCTCAGCCAATTGTTGGGCTTCCCTCGAACAAAGGCATTGTTGGTGACGCTCCTATTTTTGTTAACAATGGATTTTCCTATATCTTATTTCCTTTGTTTTGTCAATACAGTGGGCGAATTTATTTTAACACGTGGTTTTTTGTATTTCTATTTTAGGTTTTAAATTTTAACTAATTCAGTTTTTTATTTATTTATTTTTATTTATTTATTTTATTTATTATATATACTCCTAAGGTAAATTTATTTCTGTGTAAACAGCTGTTTGCTATTTCACTTCTAGAGTTTAATAGGTTTCGGGGATCTTTAAAATTTAGGATTTCGTATTTTTCATTCAGGCATAATCTACACGGGTCGTCTAAGTTTCTTACATGTACTGGCCTATCTTACTATTTTCCATTCAATTATTGGTGAGTGTCCATTTTCTTTGAGCTCCCAATAATGGTTAGCTAGTGCTGTTTTAGTTCGACGTTCTTTGTTTTTAACTGTGCTTTCATGGTCATAGTATCTGGTCTTAAAGTCTAGGGATGTCATACCCACGTAGTATTTCTTGTTATTTGGTCTTTCGTTGGCAAATATCGTATACCAAGCAACGTAGGGGTTCACTACGTTTTGAGATGAGTCTTGACAATCCGTTAGCGTGACAGATTTTTTTCGAGGGCAGGTATTCCATCTAAAAATTATAATTTAAAAGGATTGTTCCCCACCTCTGCAGTCTGTGTGTATGGGTAGACCTTTTTTTGACCCAAAAATTGTGAGTAAATGTTTATGATCCGTTTGTAAAGTGAAAAATCTACCGTGTATGTAACGGTGGAATTTCGAGACTGCAAATATGATCCCTAAAGACTCCTTTTCTATTTGGGGGTAGTTCTTTTCTGTTGGTAGCAGTGTCCTCAATGCGTGAGCTATTGGTTTGTGAGTCCCGTCTGGCATTTTGTGCAAAATGCATGCCCCGATGCCATATGAGCTTGCGTCGTTAGCGAAAATAATCTCTAAGTCTGGATTAATATGAGTTAGAAAAAGAGCGGATGTTAGGACTTTTTACGTTTTCTCGAATGCCTCCTGGCATTCAGCTGATCATTCCCACTCTTTGTCTTTTTTCAGAAGTTCATTCATTGGAGCACGGATGTTATGCATATTAGGTATGAAAACTTTGTAGTAGCCAGTCCGAGAAAACTTTGTAAAGATGCGCTATTTTCACTAGCCCGTTCTGGATCTGGTCTTCTGCCATCTTTGTCAATAATGTAGCCCAGATATTTGATTATCTTCATAAAAAAAATCACATTTGGCTTCTTTGAGTTTGAAACCGTACTCTTGGATTCGCGAGACAACTTTGTGGACGTGTTCCCGGTGTTGTTCTTTGGTATGTCTAGTCATCAGAATGTCGTTTCGGTATGCTATCGCGAATTCCAGTCCGTTTAACATAGTATCCATTACCTGCTGGAATATGGCTGGTCCGACCTTGACACCGAAAGCGAGTCTCTCAAATTTGTATAACCCGCGATGGGTGTTAATACATAGTAGTTTCGAGCTTTCTTTTTCCACGGGTATCTGTAAATATGCGTCAGTTAAATCTATTTTGGAGAAAAATCTTCCTCCATTTAATTTTTTCTTTGTCTGATTAGATTAGCTCCATTCACTCGACACAAACGCGCAACTTTCACCTACCTTTCGTTGAAATTTGCCGGAGGGAGTTTCACCTTCTCCAGCTTGATACGCATTTTTAGGCGAGATTGGAAAATGAGGGCAAGCTTCAGGTCTCTTCCCCGTAAACTTCCTTCTGTCCTGTCGACCAAATCACTCCTCTCATAACAGCTAGTAAGCAAAAAAACACATACCGTTCCTCCCACTTCATGGTCGGTGCCCAATTGCAGCATGTCGAAAAAGACTCCAGAACGAAGAACTGTCCGTTCAACATGCAAACCGTGTAGCCTTCAACCAACTCAGACAGCGGGCGAACGATGGGACAATGAAAGAAAACATGACTGGTCGTTTCCTCCCAGTCACCACATCGGACACAACTCATAAGCCCGCTACGTAAAGCTTTTTGCCAACCCAGAGTGCATTTCTTATTATCAGCCAGGTGAGTTATGCCTCGTAATTATCGAAACATTTCAACCCAGGCGCCCAAGGCCAGATCAAGCGAAGTTCTCCCTTCGTAAGACCGAACTCGTCAGTAACACTGTCTCGAACAGATCCCCTCACCATTACCCGATATGGTGCTTTACGGGACAACACTCGGGTGTCAGAGAGGCATTCTGATACCCTTAGAAGAAACTTCAAGGACTGTTGACACTCGCGATAAAAGGAGCACTCGCGTCGAGGTAATCGAAATGCCTCACCCCCATTCAAGTGCACACTTTTCAAAGCCGGAAAGGCTTTCTTGGTTTCTTCCTTCCAGAATTCACCGTTTCCCTCACAAGGTGTACACATTCGGTCTAGATAGTTTACGCGAAGCGTATATTGACGAATCTTAACGCTTGGCATACCCAGACCGCTTTCAGACGGATGCACGTAGCAGATCTCCCGGCGAACCATGGGCTGCTTTCCACGCCACAAAAACTCGAAAAGAGCCTTCACTAAACCAATTGGTGGGGCTGCCGGCAGAGGGAGCACTGAAAGACGGTAGAGGATGTGAGAATTACACACCTCCGCTCTTCCTTTTAAAGTAAGATTTCTCAATGACAACAGACGGGATGCAGCCATAACCGCTTTCAACACTTCCGACCAATTTTTCTCCAACTGGAGATCAGGATCAAACCAGACGCCGAGTATCTTGCAAGGCCCATCCGTCCAGCCAAAGGGCCCCTGAAGGGGGACACCCCTCCAGGCACCAATGCGTAAGCCAACAGACTTGTCGCAGTTGATTTTGGCCTCTGTCACTTGTTCATACCGTCTTATTTCCATGTTGACGACACTAATCTCAGCACTGCTCGTTACAAGCACAGTGACGTCGTCGGCATAGGCGGAGTACTTAATCATGGAGCAAGCACCAGACAAAGTACCGGATTCACCCTAAGCCTGCGAAGGAAAGGCTCTAACGTAAGCACATAAAGCATCGGTGAAAGCGGACATCCCTGACGAATAGATCTCGACAAATCGAAAGGCTTCGACCTCATACCATTCACTTCAACCAACGCACCGGGCTTTGCATAAAACAGGCGAATCCAGGAGCGAAGGTGGGGACCAAATCCAGCCGAAGACAAAACAGCCTCCAAGTAACGATGATCGACCCTATCGAATGCTTTTGACTGATCTAAATTGATCAACGCGGCTTCAGTGTCGACTTTCTTCATGATCAAGCGTATCATGTGCAAGTTATCTTGAATTGTCCGACCCTTAACAGCACAAGTTTGTTCGGAACTTATAAGACGATACAAGACAACCTGCGGACGGTTTGCTAAGATCTTGGCCAACATCTTTAACTCTGTATTTAACATTGTTACGGGTCGGAAATTACCTATACCATCCCCACCACTTTTGTCCTTGCGAAGCAATTTGATGATACCCCTGGTAAAGTACTGGGGGATAGACCCGTTTCTAAACCAGGAGTTAAACAACACAGCCAGTAGGGGGACAAAAATGGGCTACAACCTCAAATACAGTTTGTGAGGCAGACCATCGATACCCGGAGACTTATCAAGCCCGACCTGTTTTAGGGCCTCCAGGACTTCATCCTCTTTTATATACCCTTTGCACCTAGCTGTTTCGGTCATCTCGAGACGAGAAAAATCAGCTAAATAGGCGTCGAACTGAGCCATTGTCAGACCGATCTCCCTGGTAAAAAGTTCCTGGAAATGAGAGCGAAACCTCTCCAAAATCCCGTCGTTTGTAGTCACGAGACGCCCATCCGATAATGTGACACTGGCGATGTGTCGATCAGTAGATCGTCGACGCTCCTCCGCACGCAGTGACGCGGCCATGTTTGTCGCCTTGTGCGGCCCTTATTTTAACCTAGTACTAATTAACACACCCTGATCTGCCTTGTTGTCCAAGGAGTTCAGTTCCGTTTCAGCTACTAGCTTCTAGTGCCACTTTCGTTACCCTTGATCTAAGGTTGAGTCGACGACTATAATCAGCCACGAAGGACCTAATAACATTCTTACGATGGCCCCACCACTTATTCCTAATGATAGCACCCGTCAATTCCCTCTGTATTGTTAGTAAGGGCTGTTCCTGGAAGTCCTTCATATCGAACAACGATGTGTTGAACTTTCAGTACCCAGCCATTCTAGGCTTAGAACTATCTAAGTTTACCCGAACCCGGACAAGCCTATGATCCGAGTAAACTATGTTATGAAAACTTGGGCAATCTAAAAGCCCTAAATCGACTCTCCTAATTAAGAACCAATCAAGGGAACTCGAAAGTTGCCTTAAATCGGAGCCGCGCCTATAATTCCAAGTCCATACTACTTCACGAAGTTTTTCATTTCGAAATTTATCGACAAGATCGAACTTATCGATAAAGTTACGAAATTCTTTAACATTCCCGTTCATGTTAGTTCCCCTAGGATTTCCCAAGCGATCTAAATCGGGATCCAGAACCGCGTTCCAGTCTCCCGCTAGAATTATCCGTCGAGACGTATCCATAAAGGGCTCGATCCGCCGAAAAAAAGGAACCCGCTCAGAATTGGCGTTGGGCGCATAAACCCCAATAAGCCGAAAAGCCACATCCTTTACGGTAACATCAAGAACGCACAGCCTTCCCTCAGGATCCGCATAGATTGGGTCACACGACGCATTCAGTGTGCGCTTAACTAGCCAGGAAACCCCTCTTGAGTGAGAATCAAAGTATGCTGAATAGAGCTGAAAGTCTCTAGCCAGTACACCCTGATAATCACTGGGAATAAAGTGGGTCTCCTGCAAATAACATACATCCACGCCGAGCCGTTGAAGGTCACGTACAACTCGAAGTCTACGAGCGGTGTCCCTCAACCCTCGGCCATTTAGGCTTGCTAATCTGAGAGCCATTATAGTGCTTTAGAGTTGGGCACCCGAAACGAACATTGATGGGGTCAAAATGCCGACAGCTTTTCCCATGGAATAAGTGCCCATCTCAGTATTGATGAGGCCATCCCGGGACAAACCGCCGACATCAAGAGGAAATATTAGTTTTAGAGCTCGATATAAGGATGGGTGTAAAAGAATTGGGACCCTCCCAAAGCATGATTTTTTTAATTTTCTTAATTTGACATCATTAAAGATAGCTAATGGTGGTGAAATGTCAAATGTTATGTTTGCCTCCTCCATCATTTGCCAAACTGATTTTGCTCTCTCTTGGGTTCGAATCACAGATAAAACTCGGGAAGCATCAGGGAAGTTGTAGTGGTTTTCTATTGATTTTCCGTCAATTTCGGTGAAAACCAAAAGTTTTATCAGGTCTGCATGATGATGTCCTTTAGCTCGGTGATAGTTTCGGAAGAGATGCGGCAAATGTCTTCGCCGTGAAAAAACAGTTGTCTTTTCTTCCCCTTATTGGGTGTGGGTATGTTAATAATTTGAGGTGGTGGAGGAGAGAATATTCAGATCGGTTTTCATGGAGGAGTGGGGGGAGTGGGGGGGAGTGGGCATAAGTGCGTGTTTTAAAAGGGGTGAAGGAGGAGGGAGTGATTGTGACTTTTTAGGGGAGGCAGGAGGAGTACTTCTTGGGGTCTGTTGAGGGGAGACAAATGGGGAAGGTCTTGGTGATTCAATTTTTGTTTTTTTTTAGGGTGGGGCTTAAGGGAATTAATTAATAGTCTCTGTTTTTGATTGGTGCGGTGACTGGTGGTGACATTTGGGGGGGGGTGATTTCAGATTACGAATTGGGGAAACAGGTGTTGTAGTTGGGGTATATATAGTCTTGGGGGCATTTGGTTTGTCTGTGATTTAGGGGGAGAGCAGAGGCTGGACTTGTTTTTCGCTTGAAGTTGTTTATTGAGCTGTACAACTTCCACATATCTTTCTCGCCCCCGATCCTTAGACATTTTGTATTCTTCTTCTTCTGCGAGTCTCATTTGCTCCAGGGCGAGTCTTCCAGGGGTCTTTTTCCCGGGTACCACTGCCCATCTTTCCTCCTCTTCAGTTTCAAAATTGAGTTCGGGGAAATCTGTTGTGTTGACTTCGTCTTTCTTCTCCTCTGTGTGTGTTTTCAGTTTCTCACCAACCTTTGGGCCCATATGGTCGCCCACTCTATTTTGGGGGTTTACTGGAACTGTGGCTTTGCGTTCCATGCACTCAGATGTAAGATGTCCAATGGCACCACAATTCCAGCAAGATGGCCGCCGTCCGGCAACAATAATTGGCAGTTTGTCTTCACCAACTTCGAAGTAGTATGGTATTTCACTGAACGCCTTTGGATTTAACATTACGTCAAAATGCCAAACTGACAGGTAATTATCCGTGCTTACCGCCATCAGGTCACCGTACTTATTTAAAAAAAAGCAGCAATGTGCTCACTTTCTATGTAAAATGGCACATGGAAAACCGATACTGTCGTTCTTCTTCTTCCTCGGTGTTCCATCCTTAAAATGTAGTCTGTTGTTATTATTTCCTTCCGGGCCAACGCAAGGCATTCCTCCTCTGATGTGAAAAGAGTTTTCTTGGTATTAAAACGTTTACATTTTATCAGCTTGAGTGGTCTATACACTGAAGATAAACGTTTCGTGATAATGTCAACTGTTTCTCTGATTGTCTTCTTTGTTTTCCTGTCAACGACGAATACTTTAAGTGTTTTTTTTTCAATATCTTCCAATTTGAGTAAGTCAATTATAAGTCCTTTGTTTGTGATCTTCTCAGTGGAAGTATCCATTTTTTTCCGGAACTCGTCAATGTTTATTTCCACAATCGGGGGTTTCGTCCAACATGACGTACCGGAAGTCGGTTGAGGTGTGGAAACAACCGGCCTCTTTCTGGTATCGTCTTCCATTGTCTTATGTGAAGACACAAGGCAAAATGTTGCCATGGCCAAGACAGAAAAAAAACACCAATAAAAAAAATGTAAAAAAGACTATAGTCCAACGAAAAAGAAAAAAAACACCAATTCAACTCTAAAAAAGAGAGAAGAATTAAAAAGAGGTAACAACAATAAAAATATAAATAATAACAAACCAGAGCGCAAGAATTCTGATAACAAGAAGGGCAGAGATAAACTATCTTACTTAATTCCGGCGAGAGTTAATTGCCGTTGCCATTTATTGAGCAAAGGGAAAGAGTCCATGTTGTACATCGGTAAGTCACGATAACAGTATGTATATGTAGATATATGTGTGTGTATATCTAGAGGTGTGGGTGATTAGATATATATATATATATATATTTATATGTATATGTATATATATATATATGTGTGTGTGTGTGTGTGTTTGTATGTAGAGATAAGTGCCCATCGACATGTATATATATATATATATATATATATATATATATATATATATATATATCAAATATGTGAGGAGCACACAGAAAAAAGATAAAAACAATGAAATAAAAACAATAAGGAAAAAAAACATTGAAAAAATAACGACATAACTAGGGCACACAATAATACAATTATGCAACAAACACATAACATAGTTAACTAAATAAATAATCACTTTCTTAATAAGATGCGCTTTTATGTATTCACTTATTTAAAACTATTTTAAATAAATGTAGGGTGAGGCAGATAATTGTAAAGAGTATGGAATCATCATAAAAATAATTGAGATAATGGGGGTGTCTATCGTTACATACAAAGAACATCTATGCCAATATACACATATTAACCAGAATTGATAAAACATTAAGCATATTGACAACTCAAGATCAACAACAATCCATCTGAAATACCAATCGACATTTCCAGGATAGAGTGATTTAGGCTAGCTTAAAGTTATTCATATGTATTCACTTCAAGATAATTTTATTTCATTGCTTTAATAAGAATAATTCTTTCTCTAAAATCTATGATTTAATTTTTTTCTTTTAAACTTAGATTTTATCTGTCTTTAAATATGTGTAACATGCTTTCTAAATGAATGATGTTTCATCGTAATCAGGGTGTACATTCATTTTTTTAGATCATAGAAATGTTTACAGAAGGAAGTCTATCTTTTCTATATCGTTATAGAAAGAATGATTATGTACGAATTATCTCTGTTTCTATATTTGAGCAATACCAAGAGAGGTGTTTCCACTTGGGGTATTTCTGCCTGGCATTAATAGCATTGCAGTAGACATTGGTCACGTTTCCTTCCATTTTAGGGTGTTATATTTGTGTTAGTTCTATGTTATGTGTTTGTTGAATAATTGTATTATTGTGTGCCCTAATTATGTTAGTAAGTTTTTGTGGTCATGAGTAACTAATTTTTACATTGTTTCTATTAAAGATTTTATGTCATGAATTATCTATAATAAAGTCCTTATATATTAGTCTTATAAAATGCTTTCTCATTTTTATAATAGACAACTTATAGGTTCTTTCTACTACGCTTTGGGAAATGTAATTTTTTTCTAAACTCATTGTTCCTAAGTGCTATATACTATATAGTTCTTTGTTCCTATTGAAAATATTTTTTATTCCAGATGGAATTCTGTTGGTCCTGGCAAGACTTTTTTTTCGGATTGATTTCAGGTGGTTAAAGTGAATATTTATGCCTGTACATGTTTGGTCAAGCTTACTTAAGGGTTTAAAGGTGTGAATACGAATGGTTAAATATTACACCTAATAAGTAAACTGTTACAATATGCAGTGATTTCTAGTTTTTAATTAAAAATAGCTAAATGCTTTCGCTGCACGGTTTAGGAAATTTGACACACTGGACCCATTTATATTCGGAATGCGATGAGCCTATAATCTCGGTATAATCCAATGGATTTCAGGTCAATTATTCTGTCAAAAATGTTAAAAATATGTAGGCCAACTGGATCTATGATTTGTGCCGAAACATATGAACCCATAAATAAGGTGCTGGTAGAGATGGTGAAATGTTAATCTCGCATTTTTATCTGATGGCGCGTAATAACAGAGTGAATGAGGAATGCATCTTTTAGTAACAGAATTTAAAGGGTCCAGTAAAGGACGAACTAAAAATAATTGTAATTCTTTATTCATATAAATCTTATTGGTGTTACGCTTTAATCATTTTAAGTTACTTTTCATATTATTTTGTCTCTTGTCTGCTCTGTCTACTAGGTATGTATCTCTGTGTTAACATATTTTGTTTAATCATTTGAATTATTTTATCGTCCATGGATCATTTTTTCTGATTTTTCCTTCGAGTTACCTTCTATTCTTGTTTTAGTTTATTATAGCGGACTTATTTTAGTAAATTGCTCGATTATATTTGTTTAACATCAATTCTCTGGAAATATGTGTAAAAAATTTTTGACCCGGGTCGTCTTTAGATAATAGACTGGTATAATGTTTAATTTAATATCGTATTTATCTTAAACTCTATTACATATTGGCAATGATTCCTATTGGAATCGATCTGAACTCTATAAAATGTTATTTTATATTATTATCTCAGATATATATATATATATATATATATATATGTATTTTTAAAATACTCATCCTATGATCGGTAAAATAAATAAGTATACCATTACGTTTAGATTTTAATAGATTTTTCTTTAGAGTTAGGGTACAGTTTGGGTGGCACTCGCTAAATGGTAAAGTTTACAAAAAATAAAGCCTACGTTACTTACCCTGTTGCTTGAAATACATACCAAGAACAAACATATTGACGCTCATGCGAACTCATCGATCATTTCAAAAATGCATTACAGAATATATTACTAAAAAATTGATGTAGAGCAATTTTTTTCGTTATTGTTTTGTATTTAACTATTTTTATTAGGCGGTTCGAGTTTGGGAGGGCGTACCTCTTAGATTGTTGGGTTTACAAAATAATGATTTGGCCATGTTACTTATCGTGTAGCCGAGAATATATATTCCAAAATTCATAATGATGGGTTCATTAGATTAGTAGTGTATCCTGTACAACGAAATATACATATACATATTTATATATATATACATAACTTTGTATATATATGACCCCCTTAAATTTTTAAATTTACAAAAATGTAATGTGCCTATTTTAATAAGCGCGTGCCTTAAATATATATTCTAAAATTTATAATGATCTATCGATTAGATTAAAAGATTATCCTCTACATAGAAATATATATAATATATATATATATATATATATATATATATATATATATATATATATATATATATATATATTAGTATTTCATGTATCCACATAAAATTTCATAAGGAGATATAATTTTTTATGTATCAATTTTCAGTATTTACTTCAACAGTGCTCTATACGTAAGTAGAGCTAGGTAGTAAGCTATGAAAATATATTTATGGGGATGAAACGCGGGAGCCTCTGTGTAGCTTAATTGTCATAAATATATTTTCATAGCTTACTATATATATATATATATATATATATATATATATATATATATATATATATATATATATATATATCCTAAGGAAGTATTATAATAAAGACGAAACGTTGATGAACACATAAATAATATTTTTAGTTTTCCTTTTTCAATTTCCATATATATATATATATATATATATATATATATATATATATAGAGAGAGAGAGAGAGAGAGAGAGAAAGAGAGAGATAAAGACAGAAGGAGAGAAGGAGAGATTTGTTGAGAGAGGTGAGTGAGTGTGCAGGCCAAAGTACACATAAGTTAAAATATTAAAGAGAAAAAATTATTTTAAATCGATTTACAATTTCAGGAAATATATTGAAAATTACGTCATCTCGATTCGAAACGATTTTTTTAGATTGTTTTTTTTTTCAATTTTTTTTCATCTTTCTGTTTAGTTGGTCATAGTTGTTTAAATAGTCACATTATCTGGGCTATTGTCCTTATCGCGGTTATTATTGCACACATTTAGGTTGATAATAAATATTAAACCCACCGGAACTGAATTTGAGTCTATATCCTTTGGGAGTAAGATCTTTTGACTATCATTAACTCCTCAGAATCCGGAATGTATTTTTGTGTTTGATTAGACCGGGGCTGACAGAATAAAAGCATGAAAATAGACGAGAATTTGATGTGGAAACGACATGTCCTATTTAATCAATTCTCTACTGAGTCAATGTTAGAAATACAGCTAGCACAATACGGTATATATTTGACTCGAAACACAAATTGGCCCATTCAAAGACGATTCGAGGATGAAAGAACAGATATTAAACTTTGATGTAAGCCGTAAAAGCCGGACAAATAATCGGAACGTAATCCAGTTATTTACTTTCGGCCTTAACGCACCAGAAATGAATGGAAACGAATGAGAAAATCAATACTCTGAAATTGATTTAAACGTAATTTTAAAACATGGGTTCACGTAGAGAGATTTACATAAATTTAGAAATGTAGGATATATAGAAAAAATGAAATGAACACTAGGAAATAAGTCGTGGGAAAGCTAAATTTCAAAGTTAATGGGGTGCGTAAACATTTTCCAATGTTGCCCGAGGCAGATTAACGGCAATCTCTGGGGGAAATTATAATCATTCAAAACATTCAGCCAAAAATGGAAATAAAGTAATAAATTATATATATATATATATATATATATATATATATATATATATATATATATATATATATATATATATGTAAAGGAGTAAGGCTACCAACATTTGTAGAATGTTTTTTCAACATTTATTTATTATTTTGTTGTTTTACCATTTTATAATTTTATATAACGCGTTTCAAGCGGTGGTCCGCTTTCATCAGATATAAAAATCCATTTGAAGAAATGTCTTTCGATTTTAGCAAATGTTGTTTCATTTGAGGAATTTGTTATTGTTTTTGCGCATGCGTGGGTTTGCGGGTGTGTGGGTATCTTTTATTTTTTATTTGCCATTTTTCCTGCTTCTCTTGGTCAAGTGCGTGTTACCCATCCATGACCCATCGGTCATCCCAGCCTCCTAGGGTGCGCAGAATTTCTTTTGAAATTTAATACTTTTTATTGCTTTTTGTCGTCTCCAAGAATGAAGTCGCGTCTGCGTGCGTGTGTGCGCCCTTATGCGTGTGATCTAATCTTGAGTCTTGTGAATAGGTGAGCGATACATACACACACACACACATAAATACGCACACACACAGGCGTGTGGTTATAGGGACAGAGAGGGGGATAAAGGTTGAATTATATATATACATACATACACACATATATATATATACATACACACATACATACACACATATTTGCAAAAGATAAGTTAATGCAAACGGTCCAAATAGATTTGAACTTGGTTTGGCCGATTTCATAGTCCGGTATTTAATGTGCAAATTTAATGTCTACTGTAAATGATTCATTTAACACAAGTTGCTATTTGACTCATAGCTGTGTAGAAGTGCGCAATAAGAAGTTATGTACTAAGATTATCTTCCTTGAATAAGAATTTTCCAGTCTATAGATAACTATAAATAGTTATTTATGTTTGTACTTAACTAGAGGTGGATAAAGTGTGATCAAAGTGTGTGTTGTTAGAGTTATGATCTGTTTAATGTTGGATTAAATTTAAGTATGAAGTTTTTTTCTTGTGTTAGTAAGTAAGTGTAGTCTTGGCTTTGGAAAATTGGCATTATTTTGAATTTTCCTCCGCTGCATGAGTGCACATGTTGGGAGACGAATAATTTACGTTTTTCTTTGATTTTAATGTTGCTTTTATGTAAAGATACTCTATTATTAAATGTTTTCGTCGCACCTATATAAGCTTCATTACATGTTGTACATTCTAGCACATAGACAAGGTTCTTGGAGGTGCAGTTAAGGTCTTTTTTTATTGTGAATGTTTGTGTTGGGTTTTTAAATGTGTATGAGTTCCCCTCCATTATTATGTCACAGACCCCACATCTTTCCTTGTTGCATTTTGTGACCCCTTGTATTGTGTGTTGGTTGAGTTTAGATGAGGTTAAAATTTGTTTGAGGTTTTTCGGTTGGCGTTTGCTTTTTATTATTTTCGTTGTTTTTAATATCGTTTAGTTTGTTGTTATGGTTGAGTAGGGTTAGGTTTCTTGTTATTTCTGTGAATAATTCTGGATTGTTTTTGTTGTGTGTAGAGATGTATGCTAATATTTGTTCTTTGTTTCGTTTTTTGGGGATTCGTAATTGTTCTAATGGAATGTTTTCTGCTAGTTCTATACCTTTATGTATTATTTGTAGCGGGTATCCTCTTCTTTTTAAAGTTTTCCGTAGTTCCTCCAGTCGGACAATCCGGAGTTCTTTGTCACTGACTATAGTACAGATCCTGCGTGCTAGGGAGTAGGGTATAGATTTTAGGCAGCTTTTGGGGTGATGGCTTCTAAAATGGAGATATTGTTGGGTGTCTGTGGGTTTGTGGTAGATGTCTGTGATTATGTGAGTGTTTTTAATTTTAATCAATACATCTAAGAAGGGTAGTTCTGTTTGACTGTGTTCAATGGTGAATTTAATCTTGGGGTGTAGGTTCTGTAGTATGCTGTACGCGACTTCATTCTTGGAGACGACAAAAAGCAATAAAAAGTATTAAATTTCAAAAGAAATTCTGCGCACCCTAGGAGGCTGGGATGACCGATGGGTCATGGATGGGTAACACGCACTTGACCAAGAGAAGCAGGAAAAATGGCAAATAAAAAATAAAAGATACCCACACACCTGCAAACCCACGCATGCGCAAAAACAATAACAAATTCCTCAAATGAAACAACATTTGCTAAAATCGAAAGACATTTCTTCAAATGGATTTTTATATCTGATGAAAGCGGACCACCGCTTGAAACACGTTATATAAAATTATAAAATGGTAAAACAACAAAATAATAAATAAATGTTGAAAAAAACATTCTACAAATGTTGGTAGCCTTACTCCTTTACATATATACTTTTCTCTCGTTGGAACTGCACTAATACTGCACTACCCTCTTTTCTATATATATATATATATATAAATATATATATATAAGAAAGTTGTTTGAAGCCTAAGAATGCATTTTTTTAAATAAATAGTAATGCTTTCTAATGGGAGACACCATATCTTATCTTTAATGCGTGTCCGCGCATCTTTCCCTAAAAGACTTCGACATTTGAACTATTACCGAATCAACATCTTACGGATTCTACCTTCTACTAGCGATAAACATGTCGCTATGAAAAAAAAGAATGTCTTGTACCCCTGACGAGGACGTATTACGTCGAAAATTTGGGACTACTTTTAAATAAATTACTATTTATTTAAAAAAAAATTCATTCTTAGGCTTCAAACAACTTTCTTACATTTAAATATTCAATGCTTTCTAATGGGAGACCACCATATCTTATATATATATATATATATATATATATATATATATATATATAAAATTAAAAAATCTGACAACCTAGAGAACGTCTTATTCTTATTTATGAAAAAGGAACCCATCTTTAATTTTCTGTTATCTCACACATGTGGAATTCTTTTAATACCTGCAGGGACTCTTAAATACCTGACTAGTACACGGGCGCACATAACCTCTTAGTGTGATGGGCCCTGTGGACCTTGTCAGGTCCACCATCTAGGACAAAAAAAACTTGGATAGAAGGACAACATAATACCAATTCAAATTGTGACAGAAGGGAAGTGAAAAATAACAGTATAAAACCGAGTAGAAACGAAGTTGTAGAGTATAAATTGAGAGGGAGTAATGAATGGAAAAAAGGGATGGTTATGAACACACAACCAAAGTCAACGAAAAAGTATAGCCATTGGCTAAATATAAAACCTGAAGCCGAAAATGAAAATCCCTTATGTATCAATTGGGATGATGTGGATCAATGGAGACAATTTCCTCAAACAGAGGAAGTAAGTTATCAAGAACATGCAATTTTGCTTTCTTCTGAACAAGAACAAGGAAAAGATGTGATTGATGCAAAGAAAAGAGAATTGGAAAATATGGAAATTCATGAAGTATATGAATGTGTGCCTGATAAAGGGCAAAAATGTATATCAACAAGGTGGGTGATAACAGAAAAATTTGTGAAGGACAAAAAGATAATGAAGGCTCGTCTTGTTGCACGTGGTTATGAAGAAGATTCTCATAACCTAAAAACAAATTCTCCAACGTGCAGCCGTGAGGCTATGCGTCTCGTATTGTTAACGGCCTTGATTTTACCTCCGCATTTCTGCAAGGTAATATGCTGGAGAGAGAGGTATTTCTTAGACCACCATCTGATGTGTGTCCAGTATCACAAGTGTGGAAGCTGAAAAGAGGTATTTATGGATTAAACTATGCACCTCGTTCATGGTACAAGCGAGTTAATCATGAGTTAACGCACTTAAAAGGAATGGTGAGTGCATATGACAATGCACTGTTTCTTTGGCATGTGCCACTATTGAATTGATGGGCATTCTGGCAATACATGTTGATGATTTCATATTCTGTGGAAATGATTTATTTAAGAAAAATGTGATCGCAGAATTGGAAAAGATTTTAAAAATTGGGAAGCATGAAAGTGGAACATTCAAATTTTTGGGATTGAATGTTAAGCAAACAAAAAATGGGATTATTTTGGATCAAAATCTATATGCTTCGGCCTTATCCCCAATAGACATAAAGAAAGGAAGATCATTAAGAAAAAATGATGAATTGAGTCAAGAAGAGAAGACAGAGTTAAAAAGATTGACAGGTCAAATGATGTGGGTATCCACCCAGACGCGACCAGATGTATCATTTGATGTGTGTAGAATGAGTAATATTGGAAAATATCCAAAGGTGAAGTTACTCTTCAAGGCAAACAAATCGCTAATAAGGTTACAATCAAGGACAGGATCCGTATCTTTTCCCCAACTTGGAAAACCTTCGGATCTGAATATTGTTTGTTATTCAGATGCCACCTATGCTAGTTTGGAGGATGGATCTTCACAGGGTGGTTTTATCACCTTTGTTTATGGCAAGATGAACAGAATGGCTCCTATATGTTGGTCATCAATAAAACTTGACCGGGTAACAAAAAGCCTGTTAGCTTCAGAGACTCTTGCGCTTAGTGAAGCAGCTGATGCCGGAATGTTGATAGCTGCAATGCTTCAAGACATATTCAGACTACCTAGGTTGCCTGAAGTTCTTTGTAAAACGGACAATGCGTCTCTGGTAGAGACTTTAAAGTCATCAAATCTTGTGAGTGACCGGTGTCTTAGAGTTGATGTAGCCAGGGTGAAGGAAATGATGGTGAATGAGGAGATCCAAATTGAATGGATCAGGGGTCGAGAACAGGTCGCGGATTGCCTGACGAAGATGGGAGCCTCTTCCGAAATTCTGAGAGACTTGTTGCAATGATTTGTTTTGCTTTTGTTCGTTTTGTTTTTGTTTGTTTTTCTTTTCTTTTTTTATAGAACTGTAGTCTTCACAAGAAGACACCAGCAATGTTTAAGTGTATTTGAGTTGTCCCCCTTGGGCTGAGTCATCTCATTATATGATGTGGGACAGTGGGAGTGAGCTTCCCTTTTAGTTTGTTGTTGTTGCTTAGCAAGATGGCGGTTTATGGGTGTACGATTGCAGGAAACAAGTGACCTGGATTAACACCAACTCCTTCTGAAGAATACCCTGCAACTTCGAAAAAGTGATATAGCGCACAAGCTTGAATCCTGGTGTATTCTTCTCGAAAAGATCCAAATTGTACGATGCTCTTAGTTCCGAAAAGTCAACCCACATTTCAGGCAAAAACTGCTTCACATTTGTGAAATTTGGGACATACTTGGGAGATGCGTCCCATAATCGTTTGAAGATTTCATCAACAATATAGGGTATGTCCAAGACCTCATCACTCAGCAACCTAATCGCTACTCCATAGTCACTATCTTCCAAAGTGAGATAGGAAATTAGCTGACCAGCATATCCGTTTAGGTAGCTCTTCAACAGGGACAACTTCGCTTTTACTGAGGAGACAGAGTTAACGCAGTTATAGAACTGTGACAGAAAGTTTTTTAAATCAAACTTATCTGGTTTGTTACCGCTGAATTTATCACAAGTTAGCTCGTGGACTAACGCGAATGTCTGATTATGTTTTGGCAATCCAGCAGCATCCTTAGAAACTGCAGTGTTCGACAGAGATAAGATCCGCATGCTGTCTAACTGATTGTTGACTTCATTGTAGTAACTTTGCTCTTGGTTTTCATCGCCCAGAAAAACACTCGTTTGAAGGTTCAAATCCGCCTTATGGCATACCTCATAGACTTTTTGATTTATAGTTGCAACTTCCATTAGATTTGCACCAATACTCTTCTCATCTCTCTGGAAGCGACCCTCCATTAGGTTTTCCAAGGGTTTTAGATCATTCAAGTCAAGGTTTATTTTCTCTTAAAATATATTTGATAAACCAGTAGATTACCGACACCTTTTGCTTTTGTAAACTCCATGGTTGAAAAAGATTTTTTTCCAAATGATCAGTACGCAAGGAAATAATATATTTTTGAAATGGTCATGACAGTAAGTCTTTATTTACTTTCCTCCCCATGATGGCAAAGCTGGACGCAAGAATGCTTTCCCATGTAGATGATATAACGCTCCTCAACAAAGGGCACCCTAAAACGGGACAAAAGTTTAAATTTTTACAATCAAGTATTTTTCTTCCTCTGACTGAGGACAGAAAGTTCGTCTTTAATTTTCCTCTCTTGTAAAAAGCAAAAAAAAACAAGAAATTCACGATAACGTGTTTTATCTTTTTTCTTTTAATTCACGTTTTTTTGCAATAACAGTGTATGGGTGGGGAGTTGTAGTTCCGTTTTTGCTTTTATTCAACCCACGTGTTTCAATTTATTTCAATTCTCTAATTAGTACTTTTTTTTCGCTTTGTGGATATATTTTTTCTTCTTATTTAGAAAAATGATGTGTTTTGGATGCGTTTGTTTTTTTTGTTTTTTAGAGATATGTCTTTGCAGATGTTTTGTGAGAAGGAACACAACACTTGTATATAATTTTACAGCAGTTTTAATAGGTAAGAAAAATGAAAGTATATATATACAACAAAATAGTGTGTTCAAAGTTCAAAAATGAGGTTAGTTAAGTTGGGTTTGCGGAAAAATGCTTCGCAAGAACTTATCTTGTTACAGAGTTCGAGTAATGGGTTGCACATGTAATCACAGCAATTTTGGCTCATCATGGGGAAGTAAAGGCTTTTTTGTGGGTGCCATCTTTGGGGACTTCTGTTGCAATGCAAGTGGCCGATAACAACCAAGGTTGGGAATTTAGGAATAAAGGTTAGCTAAATCCGAACTGTTGTCTCAGATGTAGTCAATTCAGTCCAAACTGGTGGGTAACGGGGAGAAGGCTCTCTCTGTGACTGCCATTGTGATGTCCAGCCGTGGACCTACTAGGTTGAAAGGAGGGGTCGAAAGAACAAGAACACATAATGCAAGCATTTTTATGGGCTGACTCACGTGACATCTAAGGGAGTATCGGGTTGAGATGCCTGACAGCTAATCCGTGAGGGCCTGAAGGGAGAAGGCAGCAGCCAATCTGTGAGGTGAAACGTTAATAAATTCGAATATGTTAGCTAAAAGATTGTGCCAGACTTATTTTTTCTAGTCAGGCAAGTATCTCATTTTGCAAGTCTGCCATGGAACCTGGAAACACTAGTCTTGTTGGTAACCTCCAACAAATAACCCTGTTATTTGTTTATAGACTTGAGATAAGAATTCTGAGTCAAACAACAAATTGTGGATGCACGCATACAGGTTCACAAGTGTTTGTGTATAGAATGTATGATTATTTAAAATCTCCCAAAATAAAAGCACATAAACTTCTCGCATCTACGTTTGTTCATTGCTGAAAGGATGTTCATTCTTAATTATGAAATAATACGATCTAAAAAAATTGCATTGTTATTTATACATTTTATAATTAAAGAACACAATGTGTAATAGTTCTAGATAGTTAAAAATCGATTAAAATATATATATATAGGTTTGAGGAGTGTGAGAAGATTTTTACTCTCTTTCTCTGTATATATATATATATATATATATATATACATATGCATATTGGTTGAGTAGTCCAACTAAAGTGCTTTTAGCTCAATGTATATTACACGATCCCAAGGTACTAATATATAATAGTAGAACTATAAAGTAATATTGTTTCCGATAAAGCTACAGATCTCGTCTCAAGTAAATTGGTCGAAGTTGCTATGCGCATCAATGCAACGTAACTCAAGTGTTGCATTGATGCGCATAGCAACTTCGACCAATTTACTTGAGACGAGATCTGTAGCTTTATTGTCAATAAAAATTAAAATTCCAATAAACATTATGTGAAATTAATCTGCAATTGTTTACATCTTGATTCGGTCGGATTCGCTTAAACTAATTTTATCACGATAAAGGAGAGACAACTCGTATCGCTCTTTTCATTTAACTACCTAATTCAGATTTCCACCATGGTTTAGAATAGAAACTCTTCATTCTCCCTTCGGTTCATACGTCATTCCAAGTCTTTATTTACAAGCGGCATCCTGTGACTACAAGATCAACGACCATCTAAAGTCGATGATCTACAAGACTGTTGTGAGACCAGCTCTGAGTGTTTACCAACAAGAAGGAAGGTGGAGCGAAGATTCGCCGTTATTAAACCAAAATGCTTCGCTTGATGTTTGGAATTACACTGCTCAACCACGTCTGTAACAAGGATAGCCAGAAACATTACGGCATTGCACTGATGAGGGAATGGTGGGTCAGATTGTTTGGATATATTGCCCCATTGGTAATTTATAGTTTACAATGTAATTGAATGAAAATGTTCTGCCATTCCTTTTATTTTATTAATACTTTTTAGTTTGGAATATTTGATAATTCACTTTAAGAATTCTTCTAGTCTGTTAAATTATCATTAAGATTGGAAAAAAGAGCAATTGAATGACAGACTAAATAATGTCCAGTGCCTATTTAAAATACCCATTTGGACTTATTCTCTCAATGACAATCGAAGGGTTATGATTCAAAATTGTTACTTTTTCTTGAAACTGTACGGTACACTGAAATATATTCTTTATAATAGTTTAATCTAAAAAAATATTCACTTGTAAATATTCTGTACAACTTTAATGAATTTTATACACATATAATGTGAATGAAAGTATGTAATTGATTAATTATATTGATAGGGTGTTAATTTCTAAACTCAAGTGTGTAAGAAGCAAGCCATTTTGCATTCTTTTATGATATAAACTATTAAAAAATAAAACAGACTCGACTAAGCAAAACATCTTAGTAATATTTATGCGAAGTTTTATTTGAAAATTGTTATTTCCTAACATTGCTGATCCCACAATAAAATCTATGTTATAAAATGCATGTCCGCAGGTTTACACAGGAATTAATTAAATGAGAAAATGCTAATCATGAAAGATCAGAAGAATTAGAATTGTTTCCAGTGTTCAATTACGCATGTCTGCTAATATGAAATTACAGAAATGGTTATGTATACACATTAATAAAATAAGGTAGTTGAATAATGCATGTTTATATTTGTAAGTTTCTTTTTTCTTGTACTGACAGAAAATGTTTACAATCAGTATTCAATTAAATTACTGTTCCACAAACTGTAGAAGCATTATATATTAGGCAGTGTGGAATTTTTAAAAGAACTTATCCTTAACAAATAACGTCCGTAATTGTTTAAAAATTTTATTTAGACTGTTAAAATTAATATCTTGCAGATGTGTAAACACATTAAGAGGTCGACACATTTAATAAAATGCTTGAGTTAAATAATTTCATTCTGACAGGAAGTAGTAAGCGATATACAATTTAGAGAAAGACACGTCTTAGCAAATACAAAAAAATAGACGTGTTCATTTTTGTAAGTTCCTGTTGCCTCTAGAAGAATCGCTATTTTTAAGGGAATGTCCTTATGGTTTTAGGTTGAACATTAATATGAATTATTATGTAATATCTCAGGTTCATCAAAACTCAACAACAAAAACGTTGAGGATCTAATGGAAAAGATACACTAAACTTGTTACATCATAAATCAAAGGAAAACGCTGGTTTTGTTTGGTGCTTCCATATAAAAATTCCTACACCTATGATTTAAATGGATTTTATAGAAAGCACCATAATAACAGTTTTCATTTCATTTCCTTTGACTTTCCCACCTCTAAATATAAGAACAAAAATGATTTGTCTGTTTAAAAAATTAGTTTTTTCAAAAGTAGAATTATTTTCTTTAAACTACACAAGGCAATCCACTGCTAACATATTAAGAATAGATTAGCTCACATATTATGTAGGTATAGGGATATATTAGATGACTATAATATAATTAAAGAAAATGTTTCTCTTTCATAATTTTTGTTGGTAATGATACAGAAACTTGAGTAGAATAAGATCATTCTGCAATGTGGGTTCATTATTTCAGTTTATTTAGTTCTAACAGTTCAACACTTAGATTGTTCATGTGTGACAGTTATATTCACACTCGGCTCTATTTAGACCATAGTCACTGGTTTGATGACCTTGTCTTTTATCTGTTGGCTTGTATGTCTTTGTTATAGAACAGTGTCACTTTTCCATTTAAGGTTATGGGTGAAGGATCATGCTCCCAGATGTTTGACAGTCTGTCAAGCTGCATCTCTCTGCTGATCTTCCAGTGGAGGCATCAGTTTATTTTTCATTTTACATCAGTGGAAGTTCCCAGAAATGAAAGGGCCACTTCTTGGGGCTAACACTCGATCTCTGTTTGAGACACATAGATATTCAGGTGTTTTATTAAAGTTCTCTTTTACCTCTAAAACATTAAGTTAGTAAAGAAGTGAAGAACATTAATTTTCCTCTTCCAAATTGACCAGTTGGCTATGTTATCTTTGTTTTGGTCTCTTGATCTTACCGGATTCCAGGACAAGAATTTATCTGGTCTGGTGGAGTATCCAGCAAAATGCTGTTACTTTAGGTAACATTACTAGAAGGTGCATTATTCCTCGTATGAGCCAGTGTATAGCCGTGTCCACAGGATCTTATTTGGGCTTTGACTACTATGTTATTTTGAATATTTGGTCAGGGTTTACTTGTAGGGTGAAGCATCCTCATGTCAGGTTGTCCTGACAAACCCTTATACAGAGAGACCAAAGACACTCGAGGATGGTGTCTAGTAGGTAATTAAAACTCTCTCCCTTTTTTGTTTCATTTTACTTCAGTCGAAGTTCTCAGAAATCAAGGGGGCCCCTCCTGGGGCTAACACTTGATCTCTCTTTATCATTTTAGTTCAGTTAATTTGAAGAGATCAAGGAATCCTCTCTGGATTGCCCTATAAGTTTAACTTATATCCAAGGGCTCTCTTTAAGATAAATGTTGTCCCTTTTAGGGCTGCTATCTGTACTTACCTACAGTTTGGTCTTCCAGGGATTGTATCCAAGTACTTTATTAGATTTTTTTCATTAGACCAGTTGCTCCCACCACAACCGGTATGATGTGTATTTCTTTCAGGGGCCATGTGATTTTTAAATCATTCTTGAGGTCCTGATATTTGGTTATTTTTTTGTGTTCAGCTCTATTGACGCCATAGTCATTTGGAACGGTTACATCAATGATGAGAGCAGTCCTTTTAGGTTTGTTCCAGATGATAATGTCTGGTTTGATGGCCTTGTCCGTTATGTATCTGCCTGCCTGTATGTCTTTATTATAGAACAGTCAATTTTCTATTTGATGTTATGAGTGATGGTTCATGTTCCCAGATGTTCAGTGATCTTTCAAGCTGCATCTCTCCACTGATCTTCCAATGTAGGTATGTACATACTTTGTTGTGGCGGGCAGTTTAATGACCATCTGCCAAAAGGATCTTGCATCCAGACATTAGGCGGCTTGGATTTTTAACGGCCGAATGACAGAACCTGCTCTGGTCAGTTTTGTAGACCAGCCATTTTCTTAAATCCATTCGTAAGTAAGCCCTGGTCTTGTGCAGCTATTATTATCCATTCCTCATCAAATGGGAATTTGTCACTCTTGAGCCATTGTAGTGAAGCCTGACTTTGATTAAGTTCTTCAATAAACTTTCCTGCTCTTTTATTCTATCGCCATCTTCCTTGTCTGGTTTGCAGCTCCTTTTTCGTGTACTCCTCCCTCTTCTTTCATGCAATCAGGGTTGCTGGGTTGTCATATTCTTCGTCAGTGTTCTCCAGTGTAAAATTATCAGCCAGTTTTGTTGTTGAGGTCTGCTGAGGTATTTGGTGTGATGTTCCTTCACCATTCTCATTTTTTGATCGCAGAAGCTCTTTATATATTGCTCAACACTTACCATTGAGGCTCAGTATGTATGGTTAATCTCAATGAGGCCCAGACCACCTTCTCTTCACGATAAGTACAGCATGTCCATACATTGATGTCGGTAAATGACTTTATGTGGTGCTAGCATTTTCCGAGTTTTTATGTCAAGGTTATTGATGTAGCCTTGTGGCCAATCGATAATGTCAAACCCATCTTTTTGTGCCCAAGCGTCTCATTCTCCTCTACACCAAGGTATTTATAGACAGCATCCTCTTCTAGGTCTTCAATAGAATTAGTGTTAATACTAAGATGTTCTGATGCTGTCTTTTTCCCTTTCTTTATTGTGCATTTAGCACATTTGTCGAATCCAAATTCCATGCAGATGTCTTCTGTGTAATCTTTTACAATTCCTATCAGAGAGATGAGTTGTTCCTCAGATCGTCCATAAAGAAATGATTTACTCTTTGATTTCATCCTTCTTTCTGCCCCATCTCTCTTTTTTTTTCATTTTAATTTAGTTTATCTAAAGAGATCAAGGGGCCTACTCTTGAGGCTAACACTTGATTTCCCTATGAGTAAAATTTATATCCAAGGGCTCTCTTAAGGATAGATGTTGTTCCTTTTAGGGCTGCTATCTGTACTTCCCTCAGTGTGAGATTGCATATGTACCTTTAAATTACATGAAGTTGTAAATGATGAGCAACACACTTCACAAGAATAAGGTTTCTCCCCAGTGTGAGATCGCATATGTATCTTTAAATGAAATGACCTTGTAAATGATGAAGAACACACTTTACATGAATAAGGTTTCTCCCCAGTGTGAGTTCGCATGTGTGGCATTAAATTACCCTTCTGTTTGAATGATGAGCCACACACTTCACAAGAATAAGGTTTCTCGCCAGTGTGGAGCTGCATGTGTTTATTTAAATAGTATTTGTTTGCAAATGATGAGCCACACATTTCGCAAACTTCAGTATTCTCTGTAGTGTGAATTTGCAGATGTATGTTTAAACTCGATTTTTTACTGAATGATGATCCACATACTTCACATGAATAAGGTTTCTCTCCTGTGTGCGCTCGCCTGTGTTGATTTAAAGCAGAATTACTTGTGAATGATGAACCACACATTTCACAAGAATAGGGCTTCTCTCCAGTGTGAATTCGCAGGTGTACGTTTAAACTGGATTTTTTAGTGAATGATGATCCACATACTTCACAAGAATAAGGTTTCTCCCTTGTGTGGGTTCGTAAATGTATATTTAAATCGGAACTGGTTGTGAATGATGAGCTGCACACTACACAAGAATAAGACTTTTCACCAGTGTGAGATTGCATATGTATCTTTAAATGAGATGACCTTGTAAATGATGAAGAACACACTTTACATGAATAAGGTTTCTCCCCAGTGTGGGTTCGCATGTGTGTTATTAAATTACCCTTCTGTGCGAATGATGCGCCACACACTTCACAAGAATAAGGTTTCTCCCCAGTATGGGTTCGCATATGTTTCTGTAAACCTGCTTTTCTTTTAAATAATGAGCCGCACACTTTGCAAAGATTAATTTCCTTGCCAGTGCATCTGTGCATGTCTGTTTCTTGTTGGGAATTCATTATCTTCATACTTTACAGTACAAGGTTTTGTCTTTAACATTGCTTCATTATTATTTGTAAATTAAAACTTAGACATTTTTATTTACGTATCAGAATAAGTTTCCTAGTCCATATGTGCATAAGATCTTTTCATTTCACTCCATTCTTGCCGTTTCCTGTAAGAGAATAAAATATTTTATTTAACAATTCATACATATATTAACAGATACGTCAGTCATAAATTATATCAAATATTAATGACAACATTGTTCTTTTCTTCAACAATCAGTATTGATGTAAGATCACATGTATCCCTTGACAACCGCCAACCCCAACGTTGTGTGCGCCATGGTTTTCTTCTCGTCTTCATTGTCGTTCTAGTCATGTCGTCTATTCCACTAATGAATCGTCGAGGGCACAGCACTGGTTTACAAGCTTATAAATCAAAACAAGGCAAACTCACAAAAAAACATATACATGGTGCATAAGTCAGTTGAAACTGAGTGCATGTGACACTGTTGCAGACTGTCGACGACCCCATTGTCGGTAGCCAAAGTCGTCAGCTCATCTCGGGTCTGCTCTTGCTCGAAGTTGACTCAAAACTGATCATCGTTCTCTGAGTCACCAACTCCTAAACTGTCCTAAACTCCCCACTTGCCATAAAACTAATTGAAAACTGCTGTTATCAAAAAACTGTTACTCTTAAATATCTTATGTCTGGTCTTTTTGTCTTTGTCACCAACAAGCAGAAATGACTCGGCCACTCCTAAAACACCTGGTCAATAGAAACTGACCACTTCCGCACCACTCCTTGTTCATTAACCATCCTATTTCCTTAGTTGTCTTTGTGTGAGTTGGTTAATCATTTACCCCCATTGTCTTTACACCTATATTACCTTTGACGGCTCTCCCTTCCGTGAATCATTTCCCATTACTGTTGGGGGATTTGCCCCCCTGTACGTCCATAATATCACATTGATATGACATGGTAATTACCCGGATTTAAAAACGTGGTGTTACGATAGTTTCAGTTAATCTTGTAATAACCACATTTTAATTTATTTTCAATAATGATTGATCAAAATTGATGTTCTTAACGTTGACGTCTTAATAATTTTAAAATTTATTTTTAAACTAATGGTTGATCAAAATTGATGTTCTTAACGTTGACGTCTTAATGATTTTAAAATTGCAAAGTTAATCTTGTAATAAACACATTTTAATTTATTTTAAACTGATGGTTGATTAAAATTGATGTTCTAAACTTTGACGTCTTAATAATTTTAAAATTACAATTGGTACTGTATTAAAAAAGATTGTTAAAATTTTAAATAGTTTTCACTATTTTACATAAAGATCATTAATGTTATTAATAGTAAACTGATTATCTTAGTAAAAATATTTTGGCAATGAGTTTACAAATTTAGTATTATAGTTGTTTTTTTACTCTTCAAATTAAATTGCTATATATTTATTGACAGATTACAACAAATTAAAAACTGAATTTTTCTATAGAACAATATAGAAATTACATTCAAAATACAGAATTTATGAGAGGAAAATTAACAAAACACAAAATGTTTTTTTTTTATATTATCACAAAACATTCCGAAGATAAAATTTTACATATATTCATTTTGTGAGTGAAATAAACTTTTTAGTAGTTTTTTGTTATGAGAAAGAATTAGGGTACTTCTGCAGTTTACGGACAATGTTATTGTCGGCACATTTCGACAGGTTACATAAACCGTCGTGTTTTGGGGGCAAAACCACTGGCCAATGTTAAAACAATAGCAATCAGTAATAATTAAGGAAAACAAATTTTTGTTACAAAGAAAATACAATGAAAAATGAAGGGAAAATATGTAATTTTGTAAGAAAAACTTAAAAATTAAGGAAAAATGTTCAAATTCACCAAAAAAGACTCATCATATGGTAAGTTTCATTAATAAATATTTATGTTTTAGCAAAGAAAATACAGTGCAAAAACTGACAGCAAACAGTTTTTTGTGAATAATTTTTTTTCTTGCCAATTCTTTTTCACCTCTACTAGCTAGGTTATGATTAGGGTTAGGTATTTTTCTGTTAGGGTAAGGTTAAGGTTAGCAGATTTTCTTTGGACTTCAGCGCAGACGACAGAAAAAAGGGGAAGTGGAAGCAAGCTGCTCAAAAAAGTCCCACTCTGCACCGATGTGCACTGCCTACATTTGGTATTTGTGCACCTCCATTCTTTTCAATTTGTATGCATGTGCATACATTCAGCAACTCTTTTCACATAACAGTTCCCTTTTTTGACAAAAGTCAATAATTGCTTCAAGAAACTGAAGCATGTGTCCCAACTCGATTAGATTCATGCTGAATTCAAAGAAATTGTTGAATTGGCTCACGTTTATGCCAAAATACCAGTTTTTGTTCGGCAACTTTCATCAGTTTACGTAACCTGCTGGAATGTTTTAACGATAACACGTTCTGTAAACTGCAGAAGTAGCAGAATTAGTAAACCAAATTACCAATAATCCCCCAATGTGATGAACTATTGTTAAAAATTAAGATTCGTTTGACAAACCGAATATCTTAAAGGTTAATGTAATTTTAGCAATGTTTATATTAGAATATATAATTATGTACTTTTATTTTACAAATATTTGACTGAATCGCATATCTAAAATTTGAAATGAATATGAATTATTCCTCTTGAATTCGGCTGTTAATGTACAGAGAGAAACAATAAGAATATAGCTTCACATTTTATAGTAAACAAGATTCTATTTCAAAGACTTTTGAGGAAATGTTTTCCCACTATGTGTAACCATACTTTGTTGGAGACAGAAAACTGATATTTTAATTATAATCTTTTTTAGATGATTTATGGGTCGAAATAAGCAACGTTTGTAATTTTATGACTTTTACGATCTTGTAGAGAAAAAGTTATTACCTTAGATGATTGGAAAGTATACACAGTATTGCAAACATGATTTGGTAATTATAAATGTACTTTCATAGAAAATTAGATAAAAGAACTATTTCTTAATTCTAATCTAATTCTCCTAAATCAATATGAGTATAAGATGAGTACAAGGGAAAGGTAAGGTGCTTTACATATTATCACCCAAAAGTATCACAATGTTCATTAGAAGTATAAATTTTCTTTAATACTAGAACTTTAAAACTGTCATTGTAAAATAGGATGGAAATCAATGCAAATTGGTAAATTTAATAATGGTCCAAGTATTTTGCAAAATTTATATATATCATATATATCAATTTATATGTATCATTCTTTGAAAAGCCATGGCATAAAGAAGGAATAATAACCTTTCTTTTATTTGAAACCATTTGTTTTGGACAACTGATGACTTAATAGATATTGTATTTTATGCAACTTTTATTCTTATATAATTGCTCTATCTTGTATATCGATCATCAATTTTTCATGATAGATTCTATTTTAAAGGTATATATTATTCTTTATTCTCTTGTTCCTTATCTTAAGCTCCTAATTAGTTGAGCTTTTTACCTATCTTTGATATGTTTAACAAGGGATTCCTCCCATTATCGGCTAAAAACATCCACATCTATTCAAATAAGGCCTACCTCTACAAATTCATTCAATCCGTTAATACATTACTCATTATTGTGAGATGGAAAGATTTCCACTGATTTGAACGCAACAATCAAATTACTGTGAATAACCTTCCTCCACATTTAAAAGCATGTGAATCAACACTACCTTTAAACTCATGCAGAGAACAAAAGAAATTGCAAAAGGTAGCAATATATTTCCCCACTCAAAATGAACACCTCAATGATTTTGAAAACGCTCTTTTCGACCTCACCGAAAGTATTAAATTTAAGAAACAGAGAAACATTCCAACCCAATTATCAAGGAAATCAATAACTTTACTAAAAAGATTAAAACAAACCTGATATAATTGTACAAGCCGACAAAACAAAAACTATTACTAATTGAACTATGTTGTTTATAAGAACTTAATATATAAAGACCTCAATAAATCATAAACAATGAAGCTAAGTAACTTCAAACTTCTATGAATATCCTTAGCTACACTGAGATTTTAACTCCGGCAACCCGAGATGTACTTTGAAAGACCATACAACATTTTAAGGAGAATTTATCTATTAGATTAATTTGCTGCTCTAAATCTGACTTAGGCATTATTAGTACAAGAAATCCTAGATAAAATCCTGGCATAAAAAAATCTCTATTTCTCGATGGCAATCGTATATATTATCTAAGAGGACGGTTCAACAAGAATTTATTAACATTGAACTTAAAAACGACGGGAAGCAGCCATGTGGTGTGGTGTTCCACAGACAGGGAATTCTGGGAAAAATACTTAGCTCAAGGAAGTTGTGTTTAGTTTTAGGTACACAAAGGAAGAAAGGGAAATTATTTACAGTTTTTGTTGTGAATGTTTTACAGGGGGCAGGGATTGGAGCTCAGTCGAGCAGCTACCATCGAAATCACGATAGAGTAAAGAAAGACTAACAACCTCTTTTCGTCCAGAAAGAGGCTGTAGGCAAGGGAATAGGATATCCCCATTAGATTTCGAAGTCGGTTTGACACTTTGTCAAGGCAGGAAAGGGTGCTTTGAGCTGCATCTCTCCAGATGTGGCAACAGTCCTCAATCTTAGGGCGTATTTGACTTATACAAGTAGAGGATAGCATCAGGAATTAGATACTTTCTGGAGCGATAGAATGATCCAACCATTTTTCCAGCAACCTAAGCAACATATTTAATTGTCTCTGACATGTTGACATAGATGTTTGTTCCGATAAGTGTCAACAAATGATCTTACGATAAATATCAGGAAGAGAGTTGGGCCCAGAATGGATCCTTAGAGCATGTCAACGTTGATACTATGTGCTTCAAACGTCTGCCCATCAACGACTACTTTTATGAAACTATCAGAGAGAAATTGATTTGATGGTTGAGAAGACATTTCCAGATATTCCATAGCTAACAAGATTGTCAAACTATATAGAATAACTGCTGACTTTAGCGAGAGCCATCATAACATCATGAAGGATCCCAAGTATCATCCACCACATCTGCAGGAAGACTGCGTTAAAACGCAAAACTTCCCCTGTTAAACCATACAAGTCAATCATCTGTTTCAAGGGCTTAAACATATGATGAGTAATTGTGCACAAGGAAGCTTGCAGGGGTCAGACTGTTGAGTACAGAAGTTTGGTCGCAAAAACATGGTTTTCATTGCAATCAACTTGGGCATATTTAATCAGAGTGCCAGGCAATCACCCAAGCAAGTGAAAAAACGGAAATTACTTTCTGTTAAAGTAATAATATATGGACTGGTTAATTTTGGATGCTGGTGAGGAGGAGATAGGAGTTTTGACCACCGAAGAAAGGATGTTGAAGTGTCTAGGATAGGGAAAATGAACTTAATCATCAAGCAGGTTCAGCCTGTGAATATTGAAGCCCTGGTTGTGGACAGACGGTTGGTGGGACTCAATCTCTTTTATATGATTGATACAATCAAGGAGCTTGGAGGTGTGAACCACAATGAATCGAGTGAAGTGTACTTACGAAACCTAAACAGGTGTGCTGCTAATTCGATCAATGAGTGCGATTTTAGTATAACGTTCAATCGGAGTATGAAAAGATGGACTGTGTCATGGAAATGGGCGAGTGGTCATTTGCCCAACGAGTTGAAAACTAAAGTACGGCAGTATAGGATGTTCGATGAAATCTGGAATGCGTAAAAAAAATTTCAATGTGGCAGTGCAACTAATGGATATTGCCATATCCTGAAAGAACAATGTCCTCCCAAAGGTTGATTCCGTTAATGGCAATTATGCAAGAACACAACAGAAGGTGGTCTGACATATATATATCGGGAATTGAATGGCTTTGTGAATATGTTTACTGCTAAGGCAGAGGTGTGCTTGCAAAGATTGAGAGTGGTAGCTACAAGGGACCAATGTGTCGCTTTTGGATGTAAGAAATGCAAATCTAACAATTCATGTTTTCAAAGCGTTATGGTCCTTTCAACTAGTAATCATCAAACGCAAGCATTTTTGCTTCACACCACTGGTTATTAAATCTATCACTCTCACTAAAATGTTCCAAGATCAGGAAATCAAGAATGCCACATGAACATATTTCAGTGACATCTTCATCTTGTGTGGCGTGCATGTGACACGACTTTTTAGACTAGAGGTTAATCTGTAAAGATCCGGAACAACTGAGAGACGAAGCTAAGATAATGTGTCTGCAGGTCTAAGAAGATAGCAATTCTCTGTGATGGAAACAGGGAGGTCAAGTTCCAAAAAGTCCCCGTGCAGTGACCAATCGACATACACTTTTCTTTGTGCAGGAAACTGGTGGGCCATTTCCCTGTATGAAGCTGGTTTATGGTTGCAACTTCATTTTCAAGTACCATATAAGTGGGCTAAGAGATGGGACGATGAGGTCAAGGATACCTCTGTCAGGAAAAAACGGCCAGAGTATGTGAATTAGATCATGTCAGGGGAAACTGGTGTGAGAATGGCAAAAGAAAATGTTGGGGTGGATAACACTTAAGACAGATGACTGCACTTGCAGTGTAATTTCTGTGATCAGGAGTGAGTGTGGTAGATGTGATGATCTACCCGAATCGAGCAGTGGAAGTGGCGTTGACTTGTCTCATTCCTGCCATGAAAAGGTCTGTCTTTACCTAGCGTGTAGTTTAAAAAATTGGTTTAAATGTTAAAATCATAGGGTCCTAGGGAGGATCAGACTCGCAACCTATGAGACTCAGAATGATCGGTTATTGTACGATAATAAGCAAATTCATCTTAATTTATTGTAAACAAAATTCAACAGGAGTTACTTCTTGGGAGTGTGTTGAATTAATTTTAAACAAGAAGATGCTTTTCATTATTAAAATATAAGTAATGTACATTTTTTTAAAATTTATTCAAGTAATTTAAATGAAATTGATAGCATAAATAAAAACATTATGTAAAAACTAATATGTATTTAATTATGTCCATTTTGAAACACCATAGATTTTATTCAACATAAAACATTATGAAAAAACTAATATCTATGTAACTATGTCAATTTTAAAACACCATAGATTTGATTAAACATAAATAAACATATTATGTAAATACCAAAATCTTATGCACGACATGAAAAGAAAATTGAATCCCAGAAACAACCGGACCAATAAAAAATAATTTCAAAAACTACCTAGCAAATATACTCAGTGAACCAAGTGCAAGAGAGATACAAACAATTGCGCTTAAAGGGACGGTTAGAATCTTTAAAAAGATCTCTCGGCTGGAGTGTCTGAAATATCGGGTGAATGTCTGGCATCCGGCAGGATACCGCATCCCCAGAAATAACGAAAAGATTTTTAAAAAAACTAATATCTATTATGTTCATTTTGAAATACCGTAAACTTGAATAAACATGAATAAAAACATTATTTATTAAACAAAATTTATCTTTATGCGATTTAAAGTAAGATTACATTTTTTTAAATACATAAGATAACATCATGGAATTCTTTTTAAGCATACAATTTTTTATTAATTTATATTAAAAAAATAAAATTAAATTAACGTCAATGAATTTTTTCATTACAGACATTGAAGAAAATGTGTATGTGTAAAAAAATATGATTTTTTTTATTTATTAATATTAAAAAAAAGTTAATAAAATTAACGTCATGGGATTTTTAAATAAAGAAAATTTGTTTATTTATTTAAACTACATTTTTGCCACGCACGCAGAGCGTAATTAGATTTTTACCGAGATTATGGCCTTTTCGGACATCCATAGTAACAAAAGCTAAACGTACAATTGCTTGTTTTGATGACCGAACTCAACATCCGAATTACCTGACTATGTTAATGTTAATGCCTCGAAATATCTTCTCAATTTAAACCTTAAAAACATTTAGAAAAAGTCAAATAATAATATTTGGAGTAAAATGTAAACAGTATTTTTTATTATTCAATAACTTTTTGGTACTTCTGCAGTTTACGGACTGTGCTAAAGTAACGTAATTATTTAGAAATTCCTTCTTAACATGGGAGGAGGCGGCTTTGTTAACTATTCTGTACTTTCACCTAACAATTTAATAAACAAAATACACCGTAAAAATTAAATTAAACTTGAAAATCCTATCTATAAAATAGCTCGGTTCGTAAACTGCAGAAGTATCACTTTTTTTTAAAAATCAACATGGAAGTCATTTACTTTTAATTGAAAATTGTTTGGCTTAAAATTTGAGTAAATGTGAAGATCAAAGAAAATATATTTAATTACTTTGTTGACAAATTATAATTTTGTTTAATCAGTTGATCTTAATATGGGAATAAATAAAAAATAAAAACGTATCAAATTGAATTAATTTGAATTCTGTTGAATTTTGATTGCATCAAATTTAAGCATTAACAACGAAAGGCTTTTTAAAACTCGACCTTAAAATTGAGTCATAAACAATTTCGGTGGTGATCGGACTTACCTTTATGTATTTCTTTCGTCTTGTTTGTTTTTTTAATCAGATGTGAATTAAAGGAAAGATTAGAAAGTTAAATTTGGCCATCTAGATATTTATTTACTCTTCCCGGAGTTAGGCAATTTGGCCATCTAGATAGAAGAGAGAAATTCCTTTGTGACCAAAATAAATAGAAGAGTCAACAAGGGAGATAATCTTTTTATATTATTATTACTACATTATTTCATTGCTAAAATTAAAACTTATTTCAAAGAATTCTAGGTACTGATATCGAACATGTAACAGTTTCCGCTAAGAAGAAAGTGTAGTATCTGTTCCGATGGATATTACACCCTATAGACCGGTACCGTCTTGGCCTTCGGGGCTTGATTTCGCCGGTCTGTGGGTTTGTCCTGTGCAGTTCTTGGAGGTCCACCCTCCCAGGTTTTGCCTTCTCACCCTTTGAGAATAGGTTAGTTTATTGCTAATCGCCTGAGGCTCCCCTACCGGGGAATGCTGACGGGGCTGCCCAAGCATTTGTTGTAGGCCAGAATGCTCTCCCTGGCAAAAAAACTATCGAGTAGAATTGTAATAAAAAATTAAAATCTGTTATATCGTTTAATCTGGTCAGTCATTGATTCGAACGAAAAACACGAAATTCAGGAGGAGGTAACCCAGTCTGTCATTAACATGTAATAAATCAATGGCAGTCATCAAAATACGATGAAACTAGTTTTTAATTTTTAATTAAAATTCTAATCGATCATTTTCCCTATTTTTTGGTGAGGATACTTATTGCTGCGTAAGTACATAATACTGTTTTTTGTGGTATTGATAATTTAATACGGACGCTTCTCTGTACAAGTGTTATATAATAGGACGCATTTGATGATGGACGTACAGAGAGATCGCTTAACTTGCGCGATTTGTAACGGAGTCATCTCGGGCAACTTTGGTGTGTGGGGGTCGTCATACCTTTTTTGGTGATAACTTCCTCCACAAATAAAAATAAGAAGAAGAAAACTTACATGCAAATTCAACGGAAGTTTATTTACTGAAATAAACTATTAACAAATAGAATATATTTCTTTTCTAATGAGTTCATGAGTCCTTCCTTTAGTTTCAGGGTAAGTAAAAAGAAGAATGTCTTTTCTTTTGTTGAAATGTTCATTTGTTATAAAATGTTAAAAGAGGCAATAGGTAATGTTCGCCTGTGAAATTGTATGAAGCGCGCGAAAGGGTGAAATGGAAGAGTGATAGTAAGATGTGTGTAACCTCCGGATGAAAAGTCAGTTGAAAGAGAGAGTTTGATGTTTGTGTGTGCTTAAATACTATTTGGATAGGCTCCAGCGAGCTTAAGGAGAAAAGTTTAGAAAAATATGTCTTTGGAGAAATCTCATTGGACAGAAATATCACGTGGTGTGCTCTCAACTACGTCCGCTCGTTTTGAGTTGATTTAATATATAAGGCCACATCGGAATTTGCGTGGGCGTTATTTTTTATTTGTCACGCGCCAATACAATTATATTCACTCTGCGCGCCTAAATTGTATTTATTCCAAACAACAATTTTTATTCGAATCTTAACCGTGTCAACTGGCACAGGTGCGATGTTTTCTCACGATTCGCGGTGACAGTTGATGAGACCTCGGGTCGAGGGTTGGGTCACACCTGTGCGTTGATCACGAGATTTCGTGACGTCACAGTTTTCCTGGTGAGAAAACTGCAGTGAGATTTTCAGTTTTGACTTGGAAGCCGACTAGTCAAGTCGCCTTAGCCATGTAACGATTACATAAGCTAGGGGATTTCAGATCCCCAAAAATGAGAGCCAGGCGATGTCTCCCTCTTCCTTCCTTTACAAATAATTAAGTAATTAGGAAATTAACTAGCGTAAGCTTCTCTCTCTACTACGACGTAACTTGCTTCAGTATCGACAAGCTAATAGAAAATAAATGGCTCAACTAAAGAGGAGGCTTGTTATATTTTTTATGTGTAGAGAGAAACCGCCGGCACGAAATTGTGACAACGACAAAGCGTCTGCAGAGAGTGATGGCGGCGACGGATCAGGCTAACAATAGCAGCTAGGTTGCAGACATTGAGAGCATAAAGAGAAGAGACAGCAAAGAAGAAAGGGAAATATAATGATTCCCGAATTGGGTTCACTGCTGTGTCAGCCGAAAGGGAGAGATTGAGGCCGGGACCGACTAGCAAGACCACTCGACGTTGCCCAGATCGAGAAACGACATATCGTCCCATTAGCAAGCGATGCCAGTCGCTGGATCAACAAAGGAGCTGTTGTACTACGCAAGATTCCGACATACAACGTATTATTATTAATAAACGAAATATTCAACACAAGCACCAATTTAAAAAAAAAAAATTTAACAAAAAAATGTAAACTGTTAATCAATACATTTTTTCCCCATTTATTTTTTAATCAGTCAACTGGTTAAAAAGTTGTTTTTTGTGTTTCTAAAAACTGAAGAATATTTTTTGTGTATTTTCGATGGGCGTTTTTGTGGGGACAGGGGTTAGTCTTACGTCTTTAGTTTAGCTGTGAATCAGAATTTGTTTGTTTTCAATTTTGAAAACAGGGGCAGACAATCAACCGGAAGTAATATAGAATTAGAAGTTTTAATCCAAACATAATATAAGAACATATAATATAAGGCGCTGATGCCGACGTCATTGTTAATCCAGGGGAGATAACTAGCCTTGACTAAGAAAATAAGCATAAAATAAAAAGAGAATTTAGGACGCTGAAATAATCAATCGAACAATGAAACAATGTTATGTAAAAACTGTAACATTATTATTATGTTTTTTAGATGGGGGGGGGGAGTCTACTTTTTCAGGCAATTACGTGTGCTTTTACAAACTGGCACCAGTACATATTTTTAAACGTATCTTTATCTTTAATCAGTAAAAACATAATTTTAGAAGGACACAATTTCAAATTAGGAATTAACAGTGATAATCAATTAATAAATCGAAAAATGAAACACGTTAATTGACGAACTAAAAATGAAACAATGTTAGGTAAAAATATCGTTAATTATAAACTGTAACAATAAAATTTGTTACTTAACGACACAAAAAATAAACAGTTAATTGTAAATAATAATTAAAAATATATATAAATTTCAATGTTAATTATTTTTTAAGGTATCTCATTCTTTAAAAAATAAAAATATAGAAATTTCAATGTTAATTAATTTTCAAACGTTAATTTAAAACGTATCTTTATCTTAAATTATTTAAACATACAAATTTCGATGTTAATTATTTTTAAACGTTTCAAAAGAAAACAAACCATGCCTTGAATCGTTTGCGCATGTATGCTGTCATCATCAGGATTGACAAAATTAGTTTCGTGGATGACTGTGGCATGTTCATATATGCCATTTTCGTAGTTGTCTAAACCCTTGTAGCAGTTACCTCCTCCTTTAAAAACGTAACTACACAGGTTTGCCGGTAGGTGTCGCTTTTTCACCGACAGGTGGCGCTGTAAAGCGACACCAGAGTTATCTGCCCTTCGGACTATAAAAGCCGGGGCAATACGGAAATTCTCTCTCTTTTTCACCGACCAGCATCGGAGAACAACGCTGACACTAGCGTTCCGTTTCACTTTTTTCTTCTGGTCAATTGGCCTTGGCAGAACGACGCTAATACACTAGCGTTTCGTCTCACGCTTTCCTCTTCAACTAATCTCGGCAGAACAACAACCAACACACTTTTCTTCCGTCAACACGTGGGCAAACAACGGTAAGAGTTCTCAACTCGTTTTCTTTGTGTGCGGCTTTCAAAGACTTTTCCTACGCCGGATTCATTTCTTCTTATACCTTTTCAAGAACTGTTTTTCCATCGACACACATGCATACATCACACACTTCATCATTCCACGTACACACACGTTCAATAAACCTTATTTGAACTACTTCATTTTTGTTTATTAATTATTACTCCGTCTTTGCATGCAACAATTGCTTGGTTTAACGTACACGCTTATAATCGGGGGAACACGACCCTCGATCCTAACAATTGGTGACCCGACGTGCAAGCTTTGTTGTATCTGACGGAGTAATTAATTTCGTACTAGAACAAAAAAAAAATATATATATATATATATATATATATATATATATATATATATCATTTCTCGTTTTTTCTTTCGTGGTGAAACGAATTACGCATCCATCTTTTTCCTTTTTTTTTCTACCCACGTGGTAGAAATATACAAACAAACAAACAAAAAAAGGAAGCCACCGTCTCCATTTTTCCTGGCCACGCGGAAATACCCAAACAAAGAAAGACAAACATTTCTCGGCTCTTCCCGAGTATAAAACAAATTACAATTTCATTTTTTCTTCTCTTTCTCCACATGTCGGAAAAATATATACAAAGAAAAAGACAAACTTTTGCCAATCCTTTTTTTCTTCTTTTTCGACGAACAAAAGGACCTTACAAGACGCAACTTCCTTTGTTTTGAACACGTGGAGATTAAAAAGAAAACAAAAGAAAACAAACGCTCACGCTGCTCATCTTTTTCCGGACCACGTGTTGATAAAATAAATTCAAAAATGCCGCCATCTTTTTCCGGACAACGTGTTGATAAAAAATTTTTTAAAATAACGCCATTTTTTATCTCTCGGACCACGTGGAAATGAAAATTCAAACAAAAAAAGAAAATACGAATTTACTTTCTATTTCAACAACAAAAAAAAAAGGAAGCCGCCATCTTTTTCCTTAATCACGTGGCAATGAAAATTCAAACAAAAAAAGAAAATACGAATTTTTTTTTTTTTCTTTCTTTTCGACAACAAAGAAAAGAGAAGCCGCCATTCATTCTCTACGTGGAAACTAACATTCAAAAAAACTAAAACGAAAACAAAAAACGTCATTCCTCGTGTGAAACAAATTACGACTCCATTTTTTTTTCTTTTTCCTTTCTACCCACGTGTTGGTAATATATATATAAAGGAAAAGAAAACTACAAAACGACCAACACATGACGACAAACACACACAACATCACCCTTCAAGGCCTACCAACAATCTTCAACACAACTTGAACAACCACATTTTCCCGGACATTCATCAAGCACGAAACATTTCCGGACATCACTGACGACACTATGGAAGAAATCACACCAGTTCAAAATGAGTACAACTGCACAAGCACAACTAAATACTCAACAACTGGACGTTCGTTGATCAACTGGGGGAAAACATCAACTCGAACGACGCGCACCAATACCAGTACAGACCCACTTGTACCTGGACCTGCTAACTCACTTGCAGACATTTGTGCATCTGATTTTGACCATAGTGTACCACCAATCTCAAAAACTAGATGTTTGTTCATCAGTTCCACAACACGGACTAATTAACATGAACAACATCAACAACTGCACAGACTCACTTGTGCTCATTCATCAACACTGCACAGATTCACTTGTGCTCAATCATCAACAATTGCACAGACTCACTTGTGCTCATTCATCAACAGTTGCACAGACTCACTTGTGCTCATTCATCAACACCGCACAGACTCACTTGTGCTCATTCATCAACAATTGCACAGACTCACTTGTGCTCATTCATCAACAACCGCACAGACTCACTTGTGCTCATTCATCAACAACCGCACAGACTCACTTGTGCTCACGCATCAACACTGCACAGATTCACTTGTGCTCATTCATCAACAACTGCACAGACTCACTTGTGCTCATTCATCAACACTGCACAGATTCACTTGTGCTCACTCATCAACACTGCACAGATTCACTTGTGCTCATTCATCAACAACTGCACAGATTCACTTGTGCTCGCTCATCAACACCGCACAGACCCACTTGTGCTCACTAATCAACAACCGCGCAGACCCAAGCACCAAACATTCCTGGACAACACTGACAATTCAACGTTCGTTCATCAGCTCTGCATCACGCAGACTAATCAACATGAACAACGCCACCAACAAGTGCAAATTCACTTGCACTCAACATTTTTCGACCGCAAACTCACTTGCACTCAAACTTGATGCAGACCCAAACAACACGCAGATCCACATGCGTTACAACACTCAATTCCGCAGACGCACTTGCGATCAATCATTCAATACAGATGCAGAAACAGAAATAAGTAGCGTGCACACTACTTTTTCTAATCTTCAACAGCAAAACAGACATACCCACAAAGAATGCTTCTCATCTACAACTGTCCATATTGAATAATATTTTCAATATTTTTCAATCTGGGGGGGAGTCCTTGTAGCAGTTACCTCCTCCTTTAAAAACGTAACTACACAGGTTTGCCGGTAGGTGTCGCTTTTTCACCGACAGGTGGCGCTGTAAAGCGACACCAGAGTTATCTGCCCTTCGGACTATAAAAGCCGGGGCAATACGGAAATTCTCTCTCTTTTTCACCGACCAGCATCGGAGAACAACGCTGACACTAGCGTTCCGTTTCACTTTTTTCTTCTGGTCAATTGGCCTTGGCAGAACGACGCTAATACACTAGCGTTTCGTCTCACGCTTTCCTCTTCAACTAATCTCGGCAGAACAACAACCAACACACTTTTCTTCCGTCAACACGTGGGCAAACAACGGTAAGAGTTCTCAACTCGTTTTCTTTGTGTGCGGCTTTCAAAGACTTTTCCTACGCCGGATTCATTTCTTCTTATACCTTTTCAAGAACTGTTTTTCCATCGACACACATGCATACATCACACACTTCATCATTCCACGTACACACACGTTCAATAAACCTTATTTGAACTACTTCATTTTTGTTTATTAATTATTACTCCGTCTTTGCATGCAACAATTGCTTGGTTTAACGTACACGCTTATAATCGGGGGAACACGACCCTCGATCCGAACACCCTCGTACGCAGCCCAACCATCAGATATGATTCGCATTTTTGGCAAAATCCACGATCGAATTATCGGGAACAATATTTCTCTATCTCTCCCTTCTACCGTTGTGAGGTTACATTTATTACTTTGCCTTTCCACTGCTCGAAGCCCCAAATACCGTCTCTTAATCGACCTCTGTTGTATTTCCTCTTGAAAAAGTAAGATTCATCAATTTCCACTTTCTTGGCCGAGTTATCCTCATCTAAACCACCAAGCAATATTGGCTTGTTTAAGATGTCTTGTTCATGTTGTGTATTTGAATGACAAACGTACGACTTACCTCGTGTGGGGATCCGGGCACAAAGAGGGAAAAGAAAGAGAGGGCGCAATGCATTTTATGGGAAGGAAGTACTTCCGGCGAAAACGGAAGTACTTCCGGCAGAAACGGAAGTGCTTCCGGGGGAGACGGATTGTGGGAAGGAGGCTGCATGATAAGAGCAGTCAATGTTTGGGAAGTGGGCAGTGTGCCAGAGCAACAGGTTGTCCAAAGTGATAGAAGGAAGCAGAGAGGAGTTTATTTTTATTTCGGGTTGCTACTGTCCGAAACTTAACAACAAGCGATGTCCCTGCTTTTCTTTCTTTTCCTCCTTCAGCACGGAAAAATGACAGACGCGGGTGTAACCACGATGGTGAAGTCATTCGACGGAAGTACCGACGTTTGTCAGTGGATAAGGAAGGTTGAGTTGGTCGCGAAACTGAAAAACGTTACAGACCTAGCATCTTTCTTGCCGTTATTTTTGGAAGAGACTTGCCATTGATGTCACCCACTATCGAGGGGCTCAATATCTAACCATGATTGACTGCGGACCAAGTAGGTTCGCGATTTGGAGGGAGTTGATGAGAGAGACGGCTAGTGAGGTGGCAAGCACAATGAATACAGTGTTTCTGGAACGTGGACCCGTAGACGAAGCCTTGATGGACAATGGGGCGGCTTTCCGATCAGGAACAGTCAGAGAGATGCTGGAGAGATGGAACATCAGACCATACTTCAGAGCCGCGTATAGTCCGGAAGGAAACGGCATAGTGGAAAGTAACCACAGGACCATCAAAGCGTTAGCTGAGAGAGGGGGAACCGCACCAGGAGAGGCCCTGTTCTGGTACAACATGACTCCCAGATCAGGGCAGGTGAGGGAGACGGTGCCACAAGAACAGATATATCGATATGTCTGGCGGCATCCAAGCGTTCCGCCACCGGAACAGAGTCAAGCAACCAGGAGCACAGTGCGACTAGAAGATGAAGTGTGGGTAAAGCCGCCTGGTGCCCGATGTACGACACAATGGGCGCGAGGAACAGTTACAGCCAGGAATTCGGACAGTAATGTGTCTGCCGATGGCATGCCGAGACACGTTCTGGACCTAAGACCTGTGGAGAGGCATGAGACGGAGTTGCGAGAGAGGCCAACAGCGACCGATCTGAATGGAGGTGTGCGTGAAGGGTCACCACAGAGATCACAGCGAAGCCGGCGACCTCCAGTGTGGACTTCTGACTATGAAATGTGATCAGAGATCAGGGGGTTATGTTGTGTATTTAAATGACAAACGTACGACTTACCTCGTGTGGGGATCCGGGCACAAAGAGGGAAAAGAAAGAGAGGGCGCAATGCATTTTATGGGAAGGAAGTACTTCCGGCGAAAACGGAAGTACTTCCGGCAGAAACGGAAGTGCTTCCGGGGGAGACGGATTGTGGGAAGGAGGCTGCATGATAAGAGCAGTCAATGTTTGGGAAGTGGGCAGTGTGCCAGAGCAACAGGTTGTCCAAAGTGATAGAAGGAAGCAGAGAGGAGTTTATTTTTATTTCGGGTTGCTACTGTCCGAAACTTAACAACAAGCGATGTCCCTGCTTTTCTTTCTTTTCCTCCTTCAGCACGGAAAAATGACAGACGCGGGTGTAACCACGATGGTGAAGTCATTCGACGGAAGTACCGACGTTTGTCAGTGGATAAGGAAGGTTGAGTTGGTCGCGAAACTGAAAAACGTTACAGACCTAGCATCTTTCTTGCCGTTATTTTTGGAAGAGACTTGCCATTGATGTCACCCACTATCGAGGGGCTCAATATCTAACCATGATTGACTGCGGACCAAGTAGGTTCGCGATTTGGAGGGAGTTGATGAGAGAGACGGCTAGTGAGGTGGCAAGCACAATGAATACAGTGTTTCTGGAACGTGGACCCGTAGACGAAGCCTTGATGGACAATGGGGCGGCTTTCCGATCAGGAACAGTCAGAGAGATGCTGGAGAGATGGAACATCAGACCATACTTCAGAGCCGCGTATAGTCCGGAAGGAAACGGCATAGTGGAAAGTAACCACAGGACCATCAAAGCGTTAGCTGAGAGAGGGGGAACCGCACCAGGAGAGGCCCTGTTCTGGTACAACATGACTCCCAGATCAGGGCAGGTGAGGGAGACGGTGCCACAAGAACAGATATATCGATATGTCTGGCGGCATCCAAGCGTTCCGCCACCGGAACAGAGTCAAGCAACCAGGAGCACAGTGCGACTAGAAGATGAAGTGTGGGTAAAGCCGCCTGGTGCCCGATGTACGACACAATGGGCGCGAGGAACAGTTACAGCCAGGAATTCGGACAGTAATGTGTCTGCCGATGGCATGCCGAGACACGTTCTGGACCTAAGACCTGTGGAGAGGCATGAGACGGAGTTGCGAGAGAGGCCAACAGCGACCGATCTGAATGGAGGTGTGCGTGAAGGGTCACCACAGAGATCACAGCGAAGCCGGCGACCTCCAGTGTGGACTTCTGACTATGAAATGTGATCAGAGATCAGGGGGTTATGTTGTGTATTTGAATGACAAACGTACGACTTACCTCGTGTGGGGATCCGGGCACAAAGAGGGAAAAGAAAGAGAGGGCGCAATGCATTTTATGGGAAGGAAGTACTTCCGGCGAAAACGGAAGTACTTCCGGCAGAAACGGAAGTGCTTCCGGGGGAGACGGATTGTGGGAAGGAGGCTGCATGATAAGAGCAGTCAATGTTTGGGAAGTGGGCAGTGTGCCAGAGCAACAGGTTGTCCAAAGTGATAGAAGGAAGCAGAGAGGAGTTTATTTTTATTTCGGGTTGCTACTGTCCGAAACTTAACAACAAGCGATGTCCCTGCTTTTCTTTCTTTTCCTCCTTCAGCACGGAAAAATGACAGACGCGGGTGTAACCACGATGGTGAAGTCATTCGACGGAAGTACCGACGTTTGTCAGTGGATAAGGAAGGTTGAGTTGGTCGCGAAACTGAAAAACGTTACAGACCTAGCATCTTTCTTGCCGTTATTTTTGGAAGAGACTTGCCATTGATGTCACCCACTATCGAGGGGCTCAATATCTAACCATGATTGACTGCGGACCAAGTAGGTTCGCGATTTGGAGGGAGTTGATGAGAGAGACGGCTAGTGAGGTGGCAAGCACAATGAATACAGTGTTTCTGGAACGTGGACCCGTAGACGAAGCCTTGATGGACAATGGGGCGGCTTTCCGATCAGGAACAGTCAGAGAGATGCTGGAGAGATGGAACATCAGACCATACTTCAGAGCCGCGTATAGTCCGGAAGGAAACGGCATAGTGGAAAGTAACCACAGGACCATCAAAGCGTTAGCTGAGAGAGGGGGAACCGCACCAGGAGAGGCCCTGTTCTGGTACAACATGACTCCCAGATCAGGGCAGGTGAGGGAGACGGTGCCACAAGAACAGATATATCGATATGTCTGGCGGCATCCAAGCGTTCCGCCACCGGAACAGAGTCAAGCAACCAGGAGCACAGTGCGACTAGAAGATGAAGTGTGGGTAAAGCCGCCTGGTGCCCGATGTACGACACAATGGGCGCGAGGAACAGTTACAGCCAGGAATTCGGACAGTAATGTGTCTGCCGATGGCATGCCGAGACACGTTCTGGACCTAAGACCTGTGGAGAGGCATGAGACGGAGTTGCGAGAGAGGCCAACAGCGACCGATCTGAATGGAGGTGTGCGTGAAGGGTCACCACAGAGATCACAGCGAAGCCGGCGACCTCCAGTGTGGACTTCTGACTATGAAATGTGATCAGAGATCAGGGGGTTATGTTGTGTATTTGAATGACAAACGTACGACTTACCTCGTGTGGGGATCCGGGCACAAAGAGGGAAAAGAAAGAGAGGGCGCAATGCATTTTATGGGAAGGAAGTACTTCCGGCGAAAACGGAAGTACTTCCGGCAGAAACGGAAGTGCTTCCGGGGGAGACGGATTGTGGGAAGGAGGCTGCATGATAAGAGCAGTCAATGTTTGGGAAGTGGGCAGTGTGCCAGAGCAACAGGTTGTCCAAAGTGATAGAAGGAAGCAGAGAGGAGTTTATTTTTATTTCGGGTTGCTACTGTCCGAAACTTAACAACAAGCGATGTCCCTGCTTTTCTTTCTTTTCCTCCTTCAGCACGGAAAAATGACAGACGCGGGTGTAACCACGATGGTGAAGTCATTCGACGGAAGTACCGACGTTTGTCAGTGGATAAGGAAGGTTGAGTTGGTCGCGAAACTGAAAAACGTTACAGACCTAGCATCTTTCTTGCCGTTATTTTTGGAAGAGACTTGCCATTGATGTCACCCACTATCGAGGGGCTCAATATCTAACCATGATTGACTGCGGACCAAGTAGGTTCGCGATTTGGAGGGAGTTGATGAGAGAGACGGCTAGTGAGGTGGCAAGCACAATGAATACAGTGTTTCTGGAACGTGGACCCGTAGACGAAGCCTTGATGGACAATGGGGCGGCTTTCCGATCAGGAACAGTCAGAGAGATGCTGGAGAGATGGAACATCAGACCATACTTCAGAGCCGCGTATAGTCCGGAAGGAAACGGCATAGTGGAAAGTAACCACAGGACCATCAAAGCGTTAGCTGAGAGAGGGGGAACCGCACCAGGAGAGGCCCTGTTCTGGTACAACATGACTCCCAGATCAGGGCAGGTGAGGGAGACGGTGCCACAAGAACAGATATATCGATATGTCTGGCGGCATCCAAGCGTTCCGCCACCGGAACAGAGTCAAGCAACCAGGAGCACAGTGCGACTAGAAGATGAAGTGTGGGTAAAGCCGCCTGGTGCCCGATGTACGACACAATGGGCGCGAGGAACAGTTACAGCCAGGAATTCGGACAGTAATGTGTCTGCCGATGGCATGCCGAGACACGTTCTGGACCTAAGACCTGTGGAGAGGCATGAGACGGAGTTGCGAGAGAGGCCAACAGCGACCGATCTGAATGGAGGTGTGCGTGAAGGGTCACCACAGAGATCACAGCGAAGCCGGCGACCTCCAGTGTGGACTTCTGACTATGAAATGTGATCAGAGATCAGGGGGTTATGTTGTGTATTTGAATGACAAACGTACGACTTACCTCGTGTGGGGATCCGGGCACAAAGAGGAAAAAGAAAGAGAGGGCGCAATGCATTTTATGGGAAGGAAGTACTTCCGGCGAAAACGGAAGTACTTCCGGCAGAAACGGAAGTGCTTCCGGGGGAGACGGATTGTGGGAAGGAGGCTGCATGATAAGAGCAGTCAATGTTTGGGAAGTGGGCAGTGTGCCAGAGCAACAGGTTGTCCAAAGTGATAGAAGGAAGCAGAGAGGAGTTTATTTTTATTTCGGGTTGCTACTGCCCGAAACTTAACAACAGTTCACACACCTCTCGGATAAATTGCTTCGAATCTACTACGGTGTGTGAATTAACGCAGACTTCCTTATTAATTGCTGGCTGTTTCATTTCCATGGTCTAATATAAAACTATCATTATTATCTGCCTCAGATGCAAGCGGCTTTTTGCAAAGAAATACCCTTTTCGCACGCTAACCACTGACCGACAGGTACGGCATACCCACTGCCATCTGTCTGTGATTTTACTTCCTAGGTATTTCACATAATGCACACTGGCTAGCATTACTTATTAACACAAGAGAAGCTGCAAATTTGACCTCGTCTTCTGTTACCTTGAGTAAAATTGAACTAAATGTCCATTTTAAGTTTGTAATTTCGAGAGGAGTGAAGACATGGTTTACTATATGTTCGATATTGAACTGAGGACGTCCTAGATTCGACATGCTATTCGGCTTTAAGAAATCCTACTAATGAATAATTATGTAGCCGAAAGGGACAAAATATTAAATTCCAATAGCCAATGAAAAACTTGTATATCTTTTGAAGTTCCGATGATGAAGAAGTTCGTAGAATTTAGTATATTCGGACTACTAGTCTCATCTTGGTGTTTTTATCACGTTTCGGCCGATGTAACCTCCGACCTTCTTCAGGTGTACTTTGTCGTACTCAGGAATCTTTCTGTCGAACTCGGGAATCTGGACGGAATTTCGAACGGAAACCTTTATTAAATTCGCGGGTGTAGCATGCTCTCATTCCATCTACCATGACTGGGAAGAAGTCTTCAGTAATTCGCAATTCTTCGTATCGCCTGCATTGAAGATTGAACCTTCAATTAGAACTAAATTATACTTCGTACTATATCCACTGCGCCACGGGTCCTTGACATAAATATTCTCGAATTCGACAAAGTACATCTAAAGAAGGTCGGTGGTTACATCGGCCGAAACGTTGTGATAAAAATATCCAAGATGAGAATAGTACTCTGAATATACTAAATTCTACGAATCATAAACCCTCATCTAAAAAATTCCAAAACATAAGATGAAGTTGTTTTCTGATTAGCCAATGAAAAATATTTACCTACTTTAAAAAAATACACTATTTTTGTGATGATAAAGATTTAGTTTTTCCAAATTAATAAAACAATCTATTTAAAACGATAAAAAATCTATTTAAAACGATAAAAAAGAAATGACAGATTCTTCATTCTTAATAAATAAAATAAAAAGATCATTTATAAAAAAATAATAAAATAAACAAATAAACTTATAGCAGAAGAGTAATTTATCTGGCCTTTGGTACGTGAGAGAAATCTTGATGCCATAAAAATAATAAGTTCGAAAATTGTTTTTACTGATTAAAAATATGTAGTGGGTACAGGTTGTAAAAGCACACATAATTGTCTAAAAAAATAGACCCCCCCCCAAGTGATAAACTGCCCCAAGTTTGCTTTAAAAAGTAGCCCCTCCCCATAATTAGAATAACTGTTAAATATTGGGTATAGAGATATATATGCGATATAATTTTTTTTCCTAGAATAATTCACGTATTTAAAAAAATGATAATAATGTTACAGGTTAAACTACCCCAAGTTTGCTTTAAAAAGTAGCCTGTTATGTTAGCAGACATTCTATACCGATGGGAGTTATCTCCCCTGGAAATAGAATGTCTCACAGGCAACGTTGATAAAACGAGACCGACAGTCAGCCATCTTGGTCCGACATCTACACTTCGTCTTGTCTTATTTACTTACAAAAAAACATAACAAATCATGGTGTCAGAATAGGGGATTTACAAACGGACGTGAGCAACACATACAGGGAGAGTTAAACAAATTATCGAGCTTAAAAGCCAAATAACAAAAAGAAATAAGTCTAAAAAAAGAAAAAGAACGATGAACAGCCACGTAACCCCACCAGAACCCAGCCCAAATTATGGAGAAAATGAATTTGACGGTTCAACCGTTACAAGACAGTGTCCGGACTAGATGAGAAGCCAGCACCTTGTCAGGTAGACACCTTGATATATTGCATGAGTGATAAGGCAGAGGACATTATCGCCACATTCAAACTCTCGCCCGACGAAGCTCAAAACTTTAACATAGTAGTGTCAAAGTTCAACGACCACTTCAAAGGTAACATGAACATAATATACGAACAGGCCAGGTTCAACCAGAGACGACATGAAAAAGGTGACTCAATTTATTCTTTTATCATGGATCTCCATGTACTGGTTAAAAACTGCAACTTCCACGATGAACTAATTCGGGACAGAATTGTAGTCGGGTGTACTGATCCCAAGTTGTCAGAGAGTATCCAAATAATTCTAGATCTCACCTTAGACGGGGCCATCAGACGCGCACGACAATGTGAGATGATCAAATCACGTCTGCCTCGATCACCAGAATGCATCAGTAGTGAACGACTAGCTGATAGCAATGTTGCCGTTCATTCTGTCAATCACAATAGAACGCACAGGCAAGAGCAGAGCAAATCTAAGGACAAACCCGGACGAGAACATTACGAGGATCAGCAGAAGAGAGAGCCACTATCGGCCCTCTTAGATGCTCACAAAACCGCGACGCATTCTACTCAAAGTGACTGGAATGATTACTGCAACTGTTTCACATAAAGATCTGACGACAAAACGTTATTAGGTAGACTTGTATTATCTCCTGAAGTGATTATTCGCGTGGAAATTATGCTCTCCTAGTTGTAACATGCAGTTTTTCTGCTTGTTCAAGAGGCATTGCCATCTCGCATGCTTATTGAAAAGTTAGCGAGGATTTCTCGAGAAGTCGTTGTCGAATTGAGAGGGAAGAGATACCGCTAATAAAAGCCTCCCGCATATACTGGCTTTTATTTATTTCAGCACTCACAGCCTGAAAATTGCATGTCTTAGCAAGGTTTTCCAACTGTAATATGAAAGAATCCACTGTTTGTGCCGGTTGTTGTTTCATGGTGATAAGTTGGTGTCGGTTGTAGACTATATTAGTAGGCTTGATGTAGGCCACGCCTAAAGCTCTTATGGCAGATGTATAGTTGTTTGTGTCACTAATTATTTTGCATACCTCTGCCGATATGCTATTTATCAAAGCATAGAAGTCGGTTTTGGGTGCTTCCAGTTTCTTCAGCGTTGTTAACCGTACGTAGGAAATTTATGAACGTAATTTTCCCATGTTTGTATTTTTTCTGCATTAAAGGCTGTAGACTTTTGTGAATGAAATTGTAGTGAAGAATAAAAAATCTGTATAACTTTGCAAAGGTTTTATTTAAAAAAGAAAGCTACAAAATAAAGTTAAATGAACGAAGCATTTATAGGGAAGACGAAAGAAAATCTGACGGACGAGTTCATCCAGTGGGAGGAGGGGTTAAGAATATTACAGTATAAACACGTGACTGGGTTTTACAAACTTTTCTCTTCTATCGGGCCTTAAGATAAGCCAAGCAAGCATTTTCTTTCTCTTTTTTACAATTACATTCTTTTCGAATCGTTTATTTTTCTTTCATCTCTCAGTGATGTTTCTTTGGGCTTCATTATAGGTAGGAATTTAACATCTTGAATTACTACCATTTTTTTGTCTTCTCGTCATGGCCGAATTAGATACGCAAGCTGTCCAAAAATTTTCAAAGACCTCAATTTATATTTCGGACAGTTAGAACTGGACCGGAATAAGGCCCCATCTCTAAAAACATCCATGTGGCAATTTCTAAATTACCATAATTACCAAATGTCATCATGGAAATGAAAGACAATTATATTCCCACCGTTAGAGAAGCCTTATACTAATCTTTAAGGACAGGTCTTTTCTTTAACGCCGGTGCGCAGACAGTAAAAGTTTTCCCAACTCTTTAACGAGAAGGCCTTGAGAAAAATGAAGTTTTTTCAGTCGTTGAGACGGCTACAAAATTTCGCTGAAGAAAATGGACAAATATAGTTTGCAATTTTTTCTGCAGCGCTTGCTGAATTCATATCAGACGATTTTAGCAGACATAAGTGAGGGTACATCCACTGATAAAATCAAGTATTTGGTAACTATTAGCCCTGTTTTGATATCAGGTGTCCGGACTTCGGGGCAGGATCTCATGGCACATATCGTGGAAAGTTAGAGGAAGCTGAAGACTCAAGTAAGTGAATTGAATAAATTGGTATGCATGAGAGAAGCTCCCAGAGAATTGACGACGCTGCTTCCTCATCGTTCGAAGGAGAAAAACAAAGTCCATACATCACAACGACGTATGGGGATAGAGCATACTCCCACAAACCGCCATGCTCATACAAATCGACTCATGGAAATGAGTAAGCTGTCTTGCGTCAACGACTCGGAGTAACAGGTCGTGTCAAACCTGTTATGTGTGACAGCATTATAGATTAAATTTCATTGTGGACAGTGGCGCAGTTATCTAAAATCCATGCCACAGATGCAGATAATATTAATGACCCTCAGAAGCTGATGCTGCTGGCCGTAAATACGTCCTTTATACAATATTCAAAGGTTGCTGATATTAAATTTAGGTTGAAGACTGGGGTTTCATCATAGCTAAGGTAGAGAAAGACATATGAAGCTGAATCTTTTTAAAATATTGCCTTTTTGTGGATGTGCATGCAACGCTGTTGGATCGATCCAAAGACTAATTTGAAGTTAAAGTAGATATAAACATTTACATCTCTTTCTAAATGTGAAGAGCAGTAAAGTTGTTGGGTCACACAATAAACAATCAGCTTCCAAGGCGTACTAATTTCAGTCGATCCTTGAAGGACTACTACAAACCACTCTCGGAGCTTCCTGGCACCAACGAAAAACCACACCATAATACAAGACGTCTTTAGTTTTTTTATATGTGGTTTGTTAGATGATTGGTTAGGAAACAAGTCAGGAAGTACATAACTTGCTAGAGTTACCTTTGTCTGACTATATCTGACATATTGAGCAAGAAAAAGGTCACCATATTCAATTAATAACGAAATAGGTATGTATTTTATTCAAGGAAACACTGGAACATAATGAGAGTGTTCGGTAGGCTGTGTTTTGTCGATAAAGTTCTATTCTAGCAGCTCGCCTGTTCCTACATGACGAGAACAGGATAGTATCCAGTCTGTATTCACATATGCTTTAACATATTTTTTTGTTGTAAAAGAAGAGCCACATATTTCACAAGCATATGGTTTCTCTCTGGTATGTGTTCGCATATGATAAAACATATTTTCTTTCCTTGCAAAAGAATAGCTAAATACTTCAACATACTTTGTTTAATTGTAAAAAAGTCACATATTTCACAAATATATCGTTTCTCTCGAGAATGATTTTGCATATGATACGAAAGATTTTGTGTTGTTGCAAAAGAAGAGCTACATATTATACATGAATACGGTTTCTCACCAACATGAATACGGTTTCTCACCAGTATGTGTTCTCATAAGCTTCAACATACTTTTCACAAGAATATGATTTCTCTCCAGTATGTTTTTGCATATGCTTTAACAATTTGTTTCGTTGTAAAGGAAATTCCACAGAATATGGTTTCTCTCCAGTATATATTCGTATATGTTTCAACATATTTTCTTTCTGTGTAGATGAATAGCCACATATTTTACAAGTATATGGTTTTTCTCCAGTATGTGTTCGCATATGGTGAAACATGTGGTTTCTGTGCAAAGGAAGAGCCACATATTTTACAATATGGCTTCTCTCCAGTATGTGTTCGTATATGCTTCAACATATTTTCTTTTGGTGCAGATGAATAGCAACATATTTCACAAGAATATGGTTTCTCTCCAGTATGTATCGACATATGCTTTAACATACTTTGTTCCGTTGTAAAAGAAGATCCACATATTTCACAATATGTTTTCTCTCCAGTATGGTCGCATATGATTAAACATATTTTGCGTTGTTGCAAATGAAGAGCAACGTATTTCACAGGAACATGGGTTTTCTCCAGGATGTGTATGCATATGATTCTTTAGATGTCTGATTGCAAAAGAGCCAAGTATTTTACAAGAATATGGTTTCTCTCTTTTTTTAATTTTCTTATATTTTTTGCTGTGGATGGGGCATTCTACTGGATACCAAACCCGCTATTTCAGACACTACAGCCGAGAGATCTTTGTAAGATTCTAACCGTCCCTTTAAGTGTAATTGTTTGTATTTCTCTTGCACTCGGTTCACTGGGTATATTCAACAGATAGCTTTGGAAATTCTTTTTCATTAGTCCTGTTGCTTTTATAATTACTGGGATCATGGAGATTTTCCTAAGATTCCAGTTTCTGTCGTACATAAGACTTTGGTATTTTGTAATCTTTTCCTTTTTAGCTCTGTTTAATCTTGCATTATTATGCGTTCGCGTATGATGCAACATATGTAGTTTCTGTGTAAAAGAAGAGGCATATACTTAAGAATATGGTTTCTCCCCAGTATGTGTTCGCATATGTAACAACATACTTCGTTTGATTGTAAAAGAAGAGCCACACACTTCACAAGAATATGGTTTCTCTCCAGTATGCGTTCGCATATGTTGCAACATATGTTGTTTCTGTGCAAAAGAAGAGCCACATACATCACAAGAATATGGTTTCTCTCCAGTATGTGTTCGCATATGTAGCAACAGGCTGTGTTTCTGTGTAAAAGAAGAGCCACACACTTCACAAGAATATGGTTTCTCTCCAGTATGCCTTCGCATATGTTCCAACATATGCTGTTTCTGTGTAAAAGAACAGCCACATATTTCACAAGAATATGGTTTCTCTCCAGTATGTGTTCGCATATGTAGCAACATACTTCGTTTTGTTGTATATGAAGAGTCACATACGTTACAAGAATATGGTTTCTCTCCAGTATGCATTCGCATATGTAGCAACATACTTCGTTTTATTGTAAAAGAAGAGTCACACACTTTACAAGAATATGGTTTCTCTCCAGTATGTGTTCGCATATGTTGCAACATATGTTGTTTCAGTGTAAAAGCAGAACCACATACTTCACAAGAATATGGTTTCTCTCCAGTATGCGTTCGCATATGTCGCACCACACCTTGTTTCTGTGTAAAAGAAGAGCCACATACTTCACAAGAATATGGTTTCTCTCCAGTATGTGTTGGCATATGTCGCAACATACTGTGTTTAGTTGTAAAAGAAGAGCCACATACTTCACAAGTATATGGTTTCTCTCCAGTATGCATTGGCATATGTCGCAACATACTTTGTTTAGTTGTAAAAGAAGAGCTACATACTTCACAAGTATATGGTTTCTCTCCAGTATGTGTTCGCATGTGTAGCAACATATTCTGTTTCTTTTTAAAAGAAGAGCCACATACTTCACAAGAATATGGTTTCTCTCCAGTATGTGTTCGCATATGTCGCACCATACTGTGTTTAGTTGTAAAAGAGCTACATACTTCACAAGAATATGGTTCCTCTCCAGTATCAGATTTATAGTTAATTTTTGAAGTTGAAATATTTGAGTTTTTTTAGTACAATTTGTTTCTCTGTGTTTGTTTATATTGTGCACTTGTGGTAGAAACGGAATGAATTATGAAATATTCACACTTTTTTCAATTTCTGATAGATGTGGAATTTAACAGATATAGTTTCTCATGTTTCAGTGAAAATATTAGTTGTGTTGAACTGTAATGGACAATATATATTAATAGGAGACTTGTGTGCTCCTATGTGTACAAGCTCAGTATTAGATCTCATGATTTGAAATTAGTAGGACTTATCTTTTATGTATGCAGATTAGTGAAAACAGAACATAAATTATATATTCAGTGACTTTTTATACATCTTATCTAAATGATATTAAAACCCTATGTAAATAACATAATGTATACAGATTCATAGAATTTGGACTAATATATATAATTTTCTAAATATCTTAATAGATAAATCTACAAAACGTACCATTTAAGCGACTCATAATTAAGCTAACATTTCAGTTTTCACAATTAGAAATATGAATTTCCTTTCAAGTATTTTTATGCCTGAAATTCTGTATTTATTAAAGGGCCCATGATATGCATCAATGAGTGCATGAGTAATATGCATTTGCGACAACTATTCCAGCAAGTGTTCTATTGAATAATACTAAGAGAAGTACTACATATACAGTTTACAAGATAATGTTTGTTTCATAAAATGTGATTGATGAAAGAAAACGAATCGTACAATTCACAAGTGTATGATTACTCTCGTTTCAGGATTTTTGCTTTAGGCAATTTACATTTGTTTTTCTTTGTATTGATTCCTGGATATTCTGCAAAATTAAAAATAATTAAAAGATAAATTTCAAGAAAAAATATTAATTATATACAAGTTCTTTGCAAACAAAATTATTTTAAGATGTTAAGACGGTTATTTTTCAAATAGATAAATTAGATATAGATTTCAGCATTGTGGGCCTAAAAGGCAAACGTTATTATTATGTACAATTTTATTAAGATGTCAACAAATGGATTATTTATTAAATTCAAAATATAATAAGGCTATTTGTTGCAATACTGATCCATTAATAAAATTAATGAATTCTATTTTTCAGATAATATTGGCTAAATTTCCACAAAAATCTTCATTAATAAGATCCAATATGTAATCAATTTGTTTTTTATAAATTACACAATTACAGAAGAAAAAAATTCTTTTGTGCGATATTTGAGAAGACAGTTATAATAATCCCATTTTGTTTTCAACACTTTTCGACAAATGATTTGCAATGCATGTAATGAATTCAGCAATTCTTTCCCATTGCTTTTGTGTAAAAAAAATTAATCAATAAAAGATTGAAGATACAAAGAAATTGAATATATAAAAATTACCAAAGATTACCCATAAGGAGTTGATATGACGTCGAGTGCTAAGAAAAGGGAATTAGATTTTTGATGAGACATTGTGTTGTTTACATGCGTGTTGAACTGCTGTTGGTAAAAAGAATAGAAAACATAATTCAACATCCCGTTTGAACTCAGTGGTAGAGCATTCTTTAACTCTTTGTTACACTGTACTTTTTTATGATTTAATTTTTCTATCTTAATTAAATTTAATTATTTATAATTTCAATTGCTATATTTTATTTTATGATTTTATCATCTAAACGTATATATGAAAACTATTAAAATAAAAATCATAGAATATACCTTGTTAAATCTTATATGTTTAGTTAGTAAAATAATTTTTTTCTGTGTAATTCAAGAATTAACAAATTAAAGACATGCTATTTGAAGTACAAATATATTTGATCAATTTTTTATATAATTTAAAAGAGAATATTGTTTTAAATAAAAATCAATGCATGAAAATCTTGAAAGATTTTCTAGCCTAATTTTAATGTTTCCATTTTTGTTATTACTTATCTCGAAGAGCTTCAAAACTATATTTTTATCTTATTCAACCTTTTATAGTTTCATAATTCATATAATAATCATTAAAGAAATAAAAAACACTTAACATTTTTATAAATTCGGATAATTACCTGTTATTCAAAAATATTTCAAGATTAAAGCTGTCTGTTAAGGTTTCGCAACTACAGTTGATGTTTTTTGCTGTAGATTTATGTAGTTCAGGTTTTCTGCAATAAGTCTGTAAAAATAATAAATTAATTAATTTTGGTTATACATAATGAAAAGACGTGACAATACATTTTTAATGTACTTATAAAATTTTAATATTTTTTATATATTTTTAACACTAAAAAAATTAAATCTCACGTCTTTTTACTAGAATTTAAATATTAAATTGAAGGATCTAATTAAAAATCTGATAATTTAAAGACAAGATTGAAGTGAAAAATTACTGAATTACGTAAAAAAAACTTGTTTTAAAAAATACAATCGGCAGGCAATAGAAAGTATTAGTTGCAGATTATACTTACATTTTTATGTAGTCTTGTGATTTATCTGAGACAAAAAAAACAAGTTGATATATAATTAAAAAAAGTTTTTACAACAAAACGTTTTTATAGTTTCATAAATTCTTTTTTTAGCAATCAGAAAAGAAAGTTGACAAAGACAATCTTTCAAAATATAATGTAATGTTGTTAATGAAGAGCTTAGGCAAGTCTTTTGTGGAATTATCTTTATATTATAATTAATCATATATTTTTGTAGTAATTGTAATGCTTAGCTTATATCTAAAAATACAAAAAATTGGAGAATTGACATTCTTAAAAATAGAGATCTGAGTTAACGTTATCTGATGTTGCTATGTGATTTCAATAATTTGAAATATTGATCAATAAAGAACAAATAATAGAATTTTATTTCAAGTAACTTAACAAAATAACTGTAAACACATCATCATCGTATCTTATCATGTAAATACTGGATCCATTATTGGGCATCAACTCTTGGTCAGTGCAAGTTGGTCCATCATCGCAGTCACTCAGGATGTGTTCTATTGTCTGTCTGGTATTTGCACAGGGGCAGTTGCTTGTTGTTTGTCTCCACCTGTGGAGGTTGATAGTTCCAACCTTCGCTCTTGCTTGCTTAAGGATTGCCTATCCATTCCTATGGAGATCTGTTCCATGTCGATCATTTTCTTTGGGTTCTTGATTAGTTTCGTTCAAGTAGTCGTTTGATCTGTGACCAAGCAAGTGCAAAGTTCACCGTGGCCATGAACTGCTTCATGATTTCAATCCGCCTCTTGTCCATATCAGGGGTCGGTTTCCTTTTTGTTTAGCATTCTCACATGGGAGAGATATCATGTAAACCAATCTGCAGTAAGATTGGTCTTAGTTTCCAAGTGATTCTGCAGCATACAGTACTTGGTCGATTAATTTGGCATTGCAAGATCCAGCCCAAACTGCAGATGAGTATTTAGTAGCAGTGTAACAAAGTTCTAATTCTATTGTCCACAATGTTTTAGCGTTAGCACCCCATTTGAATTTGTGCGTTTTGTAAGAAAATTGTTCCTTGTATCAACCTTTTCCTTTATCTTCCTGCAGAGTGTCTTGAAGGATAAGGTTCTGTCCAGTTTAACAGCCAGGCAGACAGGAAAACTGACATTTTCTCGTTCATTGCAATTCCAGGTGATGGTGAGCTTCTTGGTTGCTTCATAGTTGTTGAGATGAAATACGCAAACATGTGTCTTTCCCGGATTAGCGTTGAGTGCATTGTGTTTGTAGTACTCTGTCAGGGTATTAAGAACGCTTGAAAGAGGTTGCTAAATATTTTTTCGTCCCACATCACTAAAGATAATCTGTATAGATAAATCTGTGGATTTCATTGAATTCAGGCTGGTCATTGCTATATATGTTGAACAGTGTAGGCACAAGGACTGATCCTTGGGGAATCCGTTTTTATGAGGTCTCCACTAACACTACTTTTCATCAATTTCAATTTTTAAAAAAACTCCAAGTTGGTTAGCAAAAATTTAATAATCCTTACAGCTGCTTCGTTCTTAATTTTATTTGGATTACCTTCAGTAGTAGTGTCTTTGGATTTACAGTATCATATGCAGCTGTTACGGTTAGGTTTAGTTATTTGGATTACTTTCAGTAGTAGTGTCTTCTGGTTTACGGTATCATATGCAGCTGTTAGGGTTACGGTTAGGTTTAGTTATTTGGATTACTTTCAGTAGTAGTGTCTTCTGGTTTACAGTATCATATGCAGCTGTTAGGGTTACGGTTAGGTTTAGTTATTTGGATTACCTTCAGTAGTAGTGTCTTCTGATTTACGGTATCATATGCAGCTGTTAGGGTTAAGGTTAGGTTTAGGGTTAATTATTTGGATTACCTTCAGTAGTAGTGTCTTCTGATTTACGGTATCATATGCAGCTGTTAGGGTTACGGTTAGGTTTAGGGTTAGTTATTTGGATTACCTTCAGTAGTAGTGTCTTCTGATTTACAGCATCATATGCAGCTGTTAGGGTTACGGTTAGGTTTAGTTATTTGGATTACCTTCAGTAGTAGTGTCTTCTGGTTTACAGTATCATATGCAGTTGTTAGGGTTACTGTTAGGTTTAGGGTTAGTTATTTGGATTACCTTCAGTAGTAGTGTCTTCTGATTTACGGTATCATATGCAGCTGTTAGGGTTAAGGTTAGGTTTAGAGTTAGTTATTTGGATTACCTTCAGTAGTAGTGTCTTCTGATTTACGGTATTATATGCAGCTGTTAGGGTTACGGTTAGGTTTAGTTATTTGGATTACCTTCAGTAGTAGTGTCTTCTGGTTTACGGTATCATATGCAGCTGTTAGGGTTACGGTTAGGTTTAGTTATTTGGATTACCTTCAGTAGTAGTGTCTTCTGGTTTACAGTATCATATGCAGTTGTTAGGGTTATGGTTAGGTTTAGTTATTTGGATTACCTTCAGTAGTAGTGTCTTCTGGTTTACAGTATCATATGCAGCTGTTAGGGTTACGGTTAGGTTTAGAGTTAATTATTTGGATTACCTTCAGTAGTAGTGTCTTCTGATTTACGGTATCATATGCAGCTGTTAGGGTTAAGGTTAGGTTTAGGGTTAATTATTTGGATTACCTTCAGTAGTAGTGTCTTCTGATTTACAGTATCATATGCAGCTGTTAGGGTTACGGTTAGGTTTAGTTATTTGGATTACCTTCAGTAGTAGTGTCTTCTGGTTTACAGTATCATATGCAGTTGTTAGGGTTACAGTTAGGTTTAGGGTTAGTTATTTGGATTACCTTCAGTAGTAGTGTCTTCTGATTTACGGTATCATATGCAGCTGTTAGGGTTAAGGTTAGATTTAGAGTTAGTTATTTGGATTACCTTCAGTAGTAGTGTCTTCTGATTTACGGTATCATATGCAGCTGTTAGGGTTACGGTTAGGTTTAGGTTTAGTTATTTGGATTACCTTCAGTAGTAGTGTCTTCTGGTTTACGGTATCATATGCAGCTGTTAGGGTTACGGTTAGGTTTAGGTTTAGGTTTAGTTATTTGGATTACCTTCAGTAGTAGTGTCTTCTGATTTACAGTATCATATGCAGCTGTTAGGGTTACGGTTAGGTTTAGTTATTTGGATTACCTTCAGTAGTAGTGTCTTCTGGTTTACAGTATCATATGCAGTTGTTAGGGTTACGGTTAGGTTTAGTTATTTGGATTACCTTCAGTAGTAGTGTCTTCTGGTTTACGGTATCATATGCAGCTGTTAGGGTTACGGTTAGGTTTAGTTATTTGGATTACTTTCAGTAGTAGTGTCTTCTGGTTTACGGTATAATATGCAGCTGTTAGGGTTACAGTTAGGTTTAGTTATTTGGATTACCTTCAGTAGTAGTGTCTTCTGATTTACGGTATCATATGCAGCTGTTAGGGTTACGGTTAGGTTTAGGGTTAGTTATTTGGATTACCTTCAGTAGTAGTGTCTTCTGATTTACAGCATCATATGCAGCTGTTAGGGTTACGGTTAGGTTTAGTTATTTGGATTACCTTCAGTAGTAGTGTCTTCTGGTTTACAGTATCATATGCAGTTGTTAGGGTTACGGTTAGGTTTAGGGTTAGTTATTTGGATTACCTTCAGTAGTAGTGTCTTCTGATTTACGGTATCATATGCAGCTGTTAGGGTTAAGGTTAGGTTTAGAGTTAGTTATTTGGATTACCTTCAGTAGTAGTGTCTTCTGATTTACGGTATCATATGCAGCTGTTAGGGTTACGGTTAGGTTTAGTTATTTGGATTACCTTCAGTAGTAGTGTCTTCTGATTTACAGTATCATATGCAGCTGTTAGGGTTACGGTTAGGTTTAGTTATTTGGATTATCTTCAGTAGTAGTGTCTTCTGGTTTACAGTATCATATGCAGTTGTTAGGGTTACGGTTAGGTTTAGTTATTTGGATTACCTTCAGTAGTAGTGTCTTCTGGTTTACAGTATCATATGCAGCTGTTAGGGTTACGGTTAGGTTTAGGGTTAATTATTTGGATTACCTTCAGTAGTAGTGTCTTCTGATTTACGGTATCATATGCAGCTGTTAGGGTTAAGGTTAGGTTTAGGGTTAATTATTTGGATTACCTTCAGTAGTAGTGTCTTCTGATTTACAGTATCATATGCAGCTGTTAGGGTTACGGTTAGGTTTAGTTATTTGGATTACCTTCAGTAGTAGTGTCTTCTGGTTTACAGTATCATATGCAGTTGTTAGGGTTACGGTTAGGTTTAGGGTTAGTTATTTGGATTACCTTCAGTAGTAGTGTCCTCTGATTTACGGTATCATATGCAGCTGTTAGGGTTAAGGTTAGGTTTAGAGTTAGTTATTTGGATTACCTTCAGTAGTAGTGTCTTCTGATTTACGGTATCATATGCAGCTGTTAGGGTTACGGTTAGGTTTAGGTTTAGTTATTTGGATTACCTTCAGTAGTAGTGTCTTCTGGTTTACGGTATCATATGCAGCTGTTAGGGTTACGGTTAAGTTTAGGTTTAGGTTTAGTTATTTGGATTACCTTCAGTAGTAGTGTCTTCTGATTTACAGTATCATATGCAGCTGTTAGGGTTACGGTTAGGTTTAGTTATTTGGATTACCTTCAGTAGTAGTGTCTTCTGATTTACAGTATCATATGCAGCTGTTAGGGTTACGGTTAGGTTTAGTTATTTGGATTACCTTCAGTAGTAGTGTCTTCTGGTTTACAGTATCATATGCAGTTGTTAGGGTTACGGTTAGGTTTAGTTATTTGGATTACCTTCAGTAGTAGTGTCTTCTGGTTTACAGTATCATATGCAGCTGTTAGGGTTACGGTTAGGTTTAGGGTTAATTATTTGGATTACCTTCAGTAGTAGTGTCTTCTGATTTACGGTATCATATGCAGCTGTTAGGGTTAAGGTTAGGTTTAGGGTTAATTATTTGGATTACCTTCAGTAGTAGTGTCTTCTGATTTACAGTATCATATGCAGCTGTTAGGGTTACGGTTAGGTTTAGTTATTTGGATTACCTTCAGTAGTAGTATCTTCTGGTTTACAGTATCATATGCAGCTGTTAGGGTTACGGTTAGGTTTAGGGTTAATTATTTGGATTACCTTTAGTAGTAGTGTTATCTCATTTACGGTATCATATGCATCTGTTAGTGTTAAGGTTAGGTTTAGTTATTTGGATTACCTTCAGTAGTAGTGTCTTCTGATTTACGGTATCATATGCAGCTGTTAGGGTTAAGGTTAGGTTTAGGGTTAATTATTTGGATTACCTTCAGTAGTAGTGTCTTCTGGTTAACAGTATCATATGCAGCTGTTAGATCACAAACGATGTTCCTGTTATTAGTTATTCTTCAAACCCATCTTATATATATTCAGTTAGATTGAGAAATTAGTTGAAAAAGTATCTGCTTGGGGGAAAACAGGCATAAGACGATAACTGATCTTCTGTAAGCACATAAAATGCATTTTTACAGGTACATACATTGTTCCAACTACTATCAATGCTTAGAAACACTCAACAAATTACTGAAACGCATGTTTTATGACAAATGTTTTATGAAATGCTCAATGTCTTTATAAACCAGGTTCATTTTCTATTTTACATGTTTGCTAGTGTTTAAAACATAAATGATGTATCTAAGTAAACGGTTTAATTTTTCCAAAAAATGAAAGAAAGAACAGAAAAAGGTTCAGAGTCCTTTCATCCTGTAAATGTTGAACCACTCTGAATAATATAATCATTTGTATTTATGTACTTTCAGACAAGTTACAAGTTAATACAAAGTCGATTTTTAATGTGAAGGATATTCAGCTAACCAAAGATTCATTCAACGGAAAAGCATTTCTCATTATCTGATTGAGGACAACACTGATAATACACTTTTATCCGAGTTCGAATGCCTAGAATTACGACTTCAAACTCACCAAAAATAAGATTTTTTATTTTTTATTTTTATTTTTTAGAAGGGGTTTCAATTTGTTATCAAAATGTAAGGAAAACAGCACCCCATGAACAAGAGTTGATGGAAGAGCAGTAACATGAAAAGAGCAGTAACTTTGGATATATAGATAATTGATGGTGGGGGTTGGTACAGCTTGCCTCTCATTATAAATTACATTTTCAGAAAAGTTTTCCTACTTTCATTTCATTACATCATTAAGAAAGAATGCTACTCTTGCATTAAAAATGGAGAATAAAATGACTTATTCTGTGAAAAATCTGAATATATGTCATCCTTTGAACATGATGGAAGAAGCAATTAGATTGCTTGACGATGATGGAGATTAAAAACATGCCATCATTTCAACCTGAAATTAACCCCAAGAGCAGAATGTTGACCGCGAATGTGGAGATCTGGGTCAAGATCCTAATTCAACATCACCTCATAATTTTGAGATTGTTATCGACACTCTCAAATAATCATTAAATTCAATTAATAAAATGTTATGTGCTTTAACTTAGAAAACCACGTTCTTTCTGCAAATTATGTTTTGGTAAAAGAGAATTAGATTTAACTAAAAAAGGACAATTTTAGTTACTTCCCCTTTTTCAGTTTACCTGTCTATGCACTGTTATGAAGTTTTCGGGTACTGGTAAGGCTTTAGAACCAGACAGAATAGACTTTTTTGTTCGGCATCTTCCGGTCATTTACCTAAACAGTTAGAATATGTTGAGTCTTTTAGCCAATCAGAAGGCTCGAGAAGCAGACGAAAACTTTACCTGTAAATTCCTTAAAATTCCTGGTGGGCAGACAATAATTGAAGAAACGTGATTAAACCAAACTGGTACAGCTTTTGAACCGTTGTTTTTTTGGTAATTATTTACTATCTATTTTACTATTTGGTATATTTTTTACTATTTTGTGAATACATTTAAACAGGCTAAAAAACAAAAATATCCGCAAAGAAGGAATTAAAAAAATATATATATTTAAGATTTTAGAGTGGGGGATCGCTTTCCTTTATAAATTTAACGTAAAATGAGCACCCATTTCCTGGCCATTAAATGAGAGATGTGACCGACTTGAGTTTTCAATTTTGTGAATTTTTTTGAATAAAAACACGTAAAAATTTAGGCAATTTAGTTTTTTTTCATAAAAACGTAGAAATCTAGTTTTTTGTGGGGGGATTTTTTTTTTACATAATAAAAATACATAGAAATTTAGCAAATTTATTATTTGTGGGGGTGTACTTATTTAATAAACCCTACCCCCCCCCAACAAAAATAAAAACACTAAATTAGCTAATTTTTTTACGTGTTTTTCTTAAGAAAAACACGTAAAAAATTTGAAAACTTAAGTTACATGTGTTCATTTTACGTTAAATTTATAAAGAAAATGATCCCCCATTCTAAATTTTTTTTTAATTCCCTCTTTGCGGATATGTTTTAGGCTGTTTAAATGTATTTGCACAAAAAAGTAGAATTTGAACTTTTTTTAGGGGTAAACTGTGCTGGGTAAGATAGTTAAAAAAAAAAAATACCGTTTTTTTTTTACCATAACCTAATCGTTTTTTATCAGATGTAAAAGCTGTACAATCACCAAAATATAAAGACAAAAAAATATGTAAAAAATATATAAAAATGATTATATTCTTTAAAATCTTTACTTTATTAATAAAAAACAAACATGATTTATCGGAAAAAGATTTTCTTTTAACTTTCCTCGAAAAAATAAAAAAGTTCATTGATTTCCTTTGCAAAAAAAAAGTAAATAAATTGTCATAAAAATAAACATACGCTGAGCGTTTTAATTTCATAATTTTTCATGTTAAAAAGCCGCATAGTTTTGATTTTGACGCCAGTTCGTTCTTATTTGACTTTTTTTCAGGTTGTTTACGTATTTCTGCGTCGGCAAAAAAGTCGGTTTTGTCTGGTTCAAAAGCTGAAACAACCGATTTCTGTTTATGGTGACTTCTAGTATCAATTCGAATTCATCTTCCAAAAACTTCAATAAGTTATTTTCTCGCCAACAAGTAATTTGCAGCAAGTTTGGAGGCCAAATAACTAAAGAAAAGGTAGAAAAAACAACAATAATTCTTTGATTTTTCTATTTTTTACCAAACGCAAACAAAAGAAAGGTAAATTGTGTTGTCGAATTACAGGTGCTTCTGTATCGTTGTGAATGACATATTTTTGTTTTTAAGAAGCACCGAATTAAAAGTTGAAAGAAATCCATGTTTAATAATTCATTTTGGCACTTCTGCATTCTTTATGAACCCGCAGATTTTCTGTCCTTCTACTGAAAATAAAGGGAAGTAATTCAACCGGAAGTGACTTATTTACAACCTAAAAAAAATGCAAGACTGATTTGTTTTTGGGTAACAAGAAACAATTAACAATTGTTTTTTTTTATTATATGAATTAAAAATTTTATAAATAAAAATGTAAAGTTTTGATTGGGGTGGGGGGGAATGAATTTTTTGGTCAACATTGATTTTGCTTTTATTTTTTAAAAATATATTGTAGTTGAAAAGTTTTGTTTGGTGAGATTTTTTTTATCTAAATGAAAAGTTTTCATTAGGGGGGGGCTGTATTTTTTTGTCCTTTTTCTTTTATTGAACAGGATAAAGTTCTGCAATTTGATTTATAATGGCTTCCATGGGGTTAGCAGAAAACTTCTGCCGCCACATAAATTCCATTAAGTAAGACTCCACCATTTGCGTGTGGGTGCCACATTCTATTTTCTAACGCATTTTGGCCTTTTGCCACATGTTTTCCACATGATTTGTTGTGGCACCTGTGGATGGCGATGTGCCTGTAAAAAATCGATTGTTTTTTGCGTCTGGTTCATTAAATTACCAATGTCGCGAAGATTCAACTCATTTAACTCCATTTTCTAAAAACTAAATTCTACTTCAACTCCCGGTAAATTCAACTTCCGGTGAATTCCGAATGAATGGGTCTTGGAGAAAAAAAACGGAACTCTTCAATTTCGATTTCTTAATCGGCTGCGGGTTCATAAAGAATGCAGAAGTGCCTTCATTTTTTATGAAAATAAAAGAAATATTTTCCTATAAATACTGACATTTACCTTAAAATCCCGTAAAATGTATATTTTGTGGAAAATAGGAAGAGCGACTGAGGATGTTCTTCCAACATCTAAGACGAAGGATGGTTATCGCAGAGAATTTATATCAGTAAGGGATGGCGTTCAATTGTTATATAAACCTTCCTCACTACTGATTTGACACCAACACTACAGAGGGTCGCGAAGGAAGTTTTTATTTTTTTCGCAACCTCGCTCTTCGGCTAGCTTCACTTTTGGTTATCTCTGATTTGTTTTCGACAATTTTTCTGATGTTTTTTTAGCCGTTAGAGTTAAGTTTAGGGTACGTAATAACCAAACTACATATTTGTTACCGTTGTCAATGTCAAAATCGTCGCCAGGAGACTCGAAAACAAACAAAAAATTATTTTTAAAAACACCAAAGAATCAAAACACACCCAATTGGAGACGATTCTATCAAATTAACGTTCTTCGTTTACATGCAAACTTCGAACCGTGAGTCATTTCTATATCAAAACCAATAGGAATCATAATGGTTCGGAAGCGCCCCTATAGTAAAAAAAAAGAACCCTAAAAAATAATTAAATTAAAGTAGTACTTACTTTTTGTTTGACAATTTATTTTCGAGAAATAAACGATTATAAGATGTGTTAATTAAAACGAGACGAGTCTGACGGGTACAAGTCAACATGGCGACCGGAAATGCAGGTTCGCAGAAAATTCCAGTGGAGTTAATTTAAATGAACCATTTCGAAACAGGATACAATTCTTTTGTTAATATTATTATTATTTTATTTATTGCAATATTTTAATAGTTTTATGGGGAGAAAACAAATATCACAGACATCATCTTCCTTTAATTAACTTATTCGTTTTTTTTGTTTTTTTTTCAAAATACAAATATGTTTAAATAATACAAATATGTTTTTGTTTTCAAGCGAACGGGCATAACAGGGGTATAAGCTGGCTTCCGGTGGAAGAGCGTTGAAGACAGTGTCTACGGATGCCTGAAAGTGATACAATAAATTTTTTTTCCGATTGATTTCAGACTTTTCTAATAATTAACATAATACAGACTAATAATTTATTTGTTTTTATTCGATTGTTTTCAAAACATTTTTCTTAATAATAGTGAAAACTTTTTTTCTCTGAAATCGAATTAACCTTTTTTGACGGCTACATATGGGCTTGCCCTAAATGTAAAAAAAAAAAGTGTACGGGTGGGGTCTTTTTTTTATGGTGCCCATTTAGCGTCAAACAACATTTTGAAAGTAATGTATTGGTGGTGCTTGCAAGAGCCGCAAGTACATGTTACGAAAGAGACTGGCGTATGCAGGCGGAGTTTGCTGGACTGGTACAGCTTCATGCGCGAAATGTGCACCATGTGTTTGGTCGACAATCCTCTTGAGATGGGTGGACCTGGTAGAACCGTTAGAAATTGATGAAAGTAATGTGGGGGTTCTGACGACTTCATAACGTTAAACATGAAAGAACGAGCAAAAATACGCCAACAACCAACACAAAAGTAAGAAAGCCAGCACTCAAAAATACATATAAACATAACAATTTATTCAACGTGGTTCAATAAAATTGTGTAAATTCCACAATGAAAAACTTGAGTTTTGTGCACAGGAAAATGTTCATTTTACTGTTTGTATAAAATTGTCTTTTAAAGTTTTTTCTTGTAAAGCACACGTGTTTTAGTGTGCGCGTAATTTAAGGAAATTGAGCAGTTTACTGTTTGTATAAAATTGTCTTTTAAAGTTTTTTCTTGTAAAGCACACGTGTTTTAGTGTGCGCGTAATTTAAGGAAAATGAGCCGTCTCTGTACCCCTGTTTTTGCCGGGTACGAAAGGGTAGGAATTTGGCGTTTGAACGAACAGAGAAAGAAAAAAAGGTTAGGCTTACAATTTGTACGGTGAGGAGGAACGGGGAGACGGCGTGTAGTTACTGTTAGACAGCAGTCGGCAGTGCTTTCCTGCCCCATGCCCCTTCGAGTCATTCTGATGGGATTTCTTAATCGCTGGTCGTAAGGAAAGAAAGACTTTGTTGACAAGACCTGTTACTTGCTGGGAAGCGGGTAAAAAGAGGCGGAAAAGAAAGGAGTATCTTCTTTTATATCGCTCAAATCACGCGTGGTCACGCATGATCTCTGGTCTGTGATTGGTCGGAGACCTCTGTCAACGTGATTTGCCGAAAAAAGGGCTGAGTCAAATTGAAAGAAAGGTCGTACTTGTCTCCCCTTAGTTATTAGGATGTCAATCCGATAAAAAAAAAACTCAGATTGAAAAATATTGAAAAAAATAAATATTTTCAATATGTAACATACTGTTTCAGGTCGGCAGGCCAATTTACTTTCCTGCCGGATTTTGTCACCAGTTCAGGTTTATGTGGTGTGCTGGTTATTGTAGGACCTTGTTTGCACGACTCGGTATCCTGTGAAGGTGTAAGGTGTTTCGACATGCTGTTCTTTGATAAATCTAAGTATGCCGGTTTTATCCTATCTATTGAAACCGTATATTGCTTTCCATTTTTAATTATGGTGAAATATTTTGCCTTCCTCTCCACTACTTGGAAAGGTCCTGAATATGTAGCGCAAAGTGGTTTCTTTACTGCATCAATGCGTACGAAAACATATTCGCAGTTGTGGAGGTCCTTTGGGATGTAAATTTCTTTTGTTTGTGTCCTTGTAGGCGTGAAAATCAAATCATTCATTCTTTGTTTTAAGTTCTGGACAAAGTTTGTAGATGGTTGAAAATGATTCGTTTTTTCACAGAACTAGCCGGGCAATGTCAATGATGTCCCGAAAACCATTTCGGATGATGTGCATCCTAAGTCCTGTTTTATCACATTCCTGATAGACAACAAAACTAGAGGAATGTTTTCTAACCATGTTCCGGAATGGTTGTTGGCTGTCAGAGCTGCCTTTAATTGTCGATGGAAACGCTCGACCATTCCGTTGGCACAAGGGTGATAAGCCGTTGTGGTTATGTGTTTTACTCCCAAAAGTTTTGTAAATTCATCGAAAAGTGTTGATTAAAATTGAGCGCCACGATCAGTCGTTATTACTGATGGACAACCGAAATTAGCTATCCAATCATGCAATATTGCTTTCGCGACGGATTGTGCAGATGTATCTCGTAAAGGAGTTATGACAGGCCATCTGGTAAATCTGTCGATGATTGTTAATAAGTGTGCATGGCCATTTGCTTCTGGCAGTGGTCCAACTATGTCGATGTGCAAGTTGGTGAATCTACCATCTGGGTGGATAAATTGGCCAGGTGGAGATTTTGTATGTCTACCCACCTTGCTTGTTTGACATTTTAGACACACTTTAGTCCAATCCCTTATGTCTCTATGCATTTTAGGCCAGACAAAACGATTACTAATTAATTTGATAGTAGCTCGTCGGCCAGGGTGTGACAAATTATGGAAATGTTCAAAAACCTTTTTTCTGAGTGAAGGTGGTATATAAGGCCTGGAATAACCTGTACTTGTGTCGCCTAGGAATGTCTTAGTTCCAAAAGTCATTTTTCTGTTCATCTGCGATTAACTCAAAGTTAAGAGCTTCAGAATTTATGGCGTGAATTGTGGAGCGTGACAATGTTGTCTGTGCCCTTGATGTAACGAATGTCCGATGTAAATTGGGATATGTAGTCCAGTTGTCGGGTATCTCTGGGCGTATATTTGTCCTTATTTGTGAGTAAAGCATATGTGAGGGGTTTGTGGTCTGTGTAAACAGTAAAGTCTCGGCCCTCGAGAAGATGCCGGAAATGTTTTCTCTCGAGAAAGCGCTGTATTTTTGCTATGCATTATTTAGTTTCACCAAGAAGAAAGAAATGGGTTTTTCTATACCGTTTTGAGTTTGGTGTAGAACTGATCCTATCGAAAATGAAGAAGCGTCTGTAGTCAGTGTTAGTACTGAATTATCCTCATCATGGATGTAAGAAAGTTTTGTGAAATCTGCCAGTGCTTTCTTTGAGTTGTTGAATGCGATCAATGCTTCTCCTTCTACTGTAATAGTTGCACTTTTCTTTTTTTGGTTGCGCAGCAAATTTGTGAGAGGAGTTAAAATGTTTGCACAACCTGGAATGAATCTGCGGTAGTAATTGATCAGACCAAGGTATCTTCTCAATTGTCGCAATGATGTTGGTTGAGGAAATTGCTGGATTGCTGCCACTTTTTCTGGCACGGGCGCAATACCTTGTTCATCGATTACGTGACCCAAGAATGTCAGTTGGGGGACTGTGCAAACACATTTGCTTACGTTGATTTTTAAACCAAAATGTGCCAGTCTCTCAAAAACCTGTTCCAGATGTTCGTGATGTTCCTGAATATTTCGACTACCGATTAGTACGTCATCGATGTACGCAAAGGCAAATGGTAGTCCTCTCAGAACCTCGTCTATCAGTCTCTGAAAACTTTGAGCTGCGTTGCGTAATCCAAAAGGCATTCTTGTAAATTCATATAGGCCAAAAGGAGTAGTTATTGCTGTTTTTTCTATGTCTTCTTCTGCTACTGGAATTTGGTAATAAGCCTTGACTAAATCAAGTTTTGAAAACATTTTAGTTCCTTGCAGTCCTATGGCAAAAGCGTGAATATGGGGAATTGGATATCTGTCAGGAACTGTTTTAGCATTTAGGTTTCGAAAGTCTCCACAGGGCCGCCAAGCCCTATAATCTGGTTTTGGTACCATGTGTAGTGGCGAGGAGTATGGGCTACTTGAAGGGCGGATGATGCCTTATTTTAACATGTGTTGAAATTCGTTTTTTGCTATATTGCACTTATCCGGGCGTAATCTGCGTGGAGATGCATGGATTGGTGGTCCTGTAGTCTTTATATGGTGTTTAGCAGAATGGCGAATTTCATCGGTGTGCTTTAAAGGAGTGGTTATTGATGGGAATTTTTTGAAAAGTTCCTGTAAACCACTGTTGGTTGGTAAAGCAGAGCCGATTCCCGTTGATGTGTACACTGAGGTTATTCCTTTCATCGACAACTGTGTTTCGTTGTCGATGAGGCAGTGTGTAGACATATCCACTGACAAACGAAAATGTGATAGAAAGTCTGCCCCAAGAATGGGTGTTTTTACTTGGGCTTGTGTAAAAATCCATGAGAATGGTCGTCGCAATCCCAAATTCAGTGTCAGTGATTTTTCTCCAAAAGTTTGGATTTTGGATCCGTTTGCTGCTTGTAGTGTGTATGCTGATGGTATAGACTTGCTGTTGAGTTCTGGTGGTATTACACTGATTTGTGCACCAGTGTCGACTAAAAAAAGATATCCGGTATTGCTATCCCGGATGTAAAATAGAGGACTCATTCGTTTTATTCCAGCAGTTAATGTCGTCTTTACTTGCTGCTGGAAGGTCCGTTTCTCGCCTGTGTCTGTTCCATATCGAAGTTGCATGGTTTTATACATTTTCGGGCTTTTTTCCAAATCTTGAATGATACCAGCAGGTATTGCCTGTGTGTGTCTCTCTCTCTGGAGAAAGAATTTGAACGTCTCCGGCTATTCCTATGTGGGGAATATGAGTTGTCTCGGAAACGCCCCCGAGGCCGGTAAAATTGATTGTCTTGGTTGTTGATGAGACTCTGTACCTTGAGTGTTAATTCCGTTATGTTTTTTTCCAGCCTTGCTACGATGTCGGGTGTGCCTGTTTGAGATGGCTTCATGTCGCATGGAGTCGTCTTTCGTCTGACTTTCCGGTCCTCCTTATTATGGCATCCCTCAAAATGTCGTAGGGTTTTTCCACTGGCATGTGGTCCAAAAGATCGACGACTTCTGTGGCTACGTCTGCAGGTAGCTTTTCTACTACATATACGTATTTTGAATTTTGTGAAGTTATTTTTTTCGCCGTGAATATAGCATTTAGCTGGGAAAACCATGTCTGCACATTTGTAGGATTGTATGTAGGCAGGTTAACAGTCAACGTACATTCTGTCGGTTCGTTTGAAGCCATTGTTGTTTGAGTTACTGGAATTCTAATGAATAAAATGTTCAGCGGGGTCACCAAATTTGTGGGGGTTCTGGCGACTTCTTAACGTTAAACATGAAAGAACGAGCAAAAATACGCCAACAACCAACACAAAAGTAAGAAAGCCAGCACTCAAAAATACATATAAACATAACAATTTATTCAACGTGGTTCAATAAAATTGTGTAAATTCCACAATGAAAAACTTGAGTTTTGTGCACAGGAAAATGTTCATTTTACTGTTTGTATAAAATTGTCTTTTAAAGTTTTTTCTTGTAAAGCACACGTGTTTTAGTGTGCGCGTAATTTAAGGAAAATGAGCCGTCTCTGTACCCCTGTTTTTGCCGGGTACGAAAGGGTAGGAATTTAGCGTTTGAACGAACAGAGAAAGAAAAAAGGTTAGGCTTACAATTTGTCCTGTGTACGGTGGGGAGGAACGGGGAGACGGCGTGTAGTTACTGTTAGACAGCAGTCGGCAGTGCTTTCCTGCCCCATGCCCCTTCGAGTCATTCTGATGGGATTTCTTAATCGCTGGTCGTAAGGAAAGAAAGACTTTGTTGACAAGACCTGTTACTTGCTGGGAAGCGGGTAAAAAGAGGCGGAAAAGAAAGGAGTATCTTCTTTTATATCGCTCAAATCACGCGTGGTCACGCATGATCTCTGGTCTGTGATTGGTCGGAGACCTCTGTCAACGTGATTTGCCGAAAAAAGGGCTGAGTCAAATTGAAAGAAAGGTCGTACTTGTCTCCCCTTTAGTTATTAGGATGTCAATCCGATAGTAAATTCATGAACCGCAAATATAACCGCGGTAGATTTCGAGAAGGCCAATGGGTTCTCGGCATCGTCGAGCGAGAAACAAATGCGACTATGATGGTGCCAGTGGACAAAAGAGATGCAGAAACTTTTTTACCCATAATTCGGCGATATGTTCGCCCAGGTACCCGCATCATAACGGATGGCTGGTGAGCCTATCATGCCCTACAGAATCATTTTGTGGTCAAGCACACATACAACTTTGTGGATCCGGACGACCCTACAATCCACAAAAACCAGATCAGCATCCGTGTGATTTTTCTATAAATGCTATGTTTTAACAGCGCGAGAATAAACAACAACGACGAAACACGAGATACACCAGCCAGCAAAGACGACCCCCGGGTGTACCCAGCCCAACGGTAAGTGGGTATATAGCAGAGTAGCGTGGCGGCATATCGAGACAACACATATAAGTGAGTTAAATTCATGTGAGTTTATTCCAAGTCTACCGTAACAAAAGACAGCACAATATAAAATAAAGAAATAATAAACACATGTCCCAAAACAATTGGACGCAAATAATTGCTACTCAAATAAGGAAGTGGTGTTGTAACGGAGAGCGGCCGATTGATGTAGATGCAGACACTTGTCGGCGCCGTTCAAAGATGCAGCGTCTGCTATGCTGTGTGTGTGGGGCGAACCCGAAAACACTCGTTGCCGACATAAAAAGAAAGAGGAGTGGGAGGAGAAAGGCGTCAGAAAGTGAAATAAGATTTTAATTATTTTATTTGTTCATGCAAATTAGGTTGTTTGCATGCGTGGAATTTTCGTTTCAATAAGAGAGCGAAAGTAAAGAGTGAGTGAGTTTTTTCGTGGATATCGTTCTGAACGCGTATTGGAAAGCGAGCAAAAGAAAAAGAAAAGTGCTGGATTTTCTTTCATGTTGATTTGAAGGACGTTTTTTTTATACAGTTGAGAAAGACGTTTTTTTTTGGATGAAAGATGAAGTTTCCCTAAATTTAACTAGAATAAAAGTCATGGAATTTTGTTCTTTTAATCAACTTCTTCAATTGTTGGCTCACTGCCGCCACCACTACCTGGAGCACCACCAGACCCTGGGGCACCGGCGCCTGGTGGACCACCAGCAAAGTTAGGCATACCACCGGGCATACCGCCAGCCGCTTGATAGAGGTTAGTGATGATAGGGTTGCACACATCCTCCAACTCTTTTCGTTTTGCTTCAAATTCTTCCTTTTCGGCCAATTGATTTTGGTCCAACCAGGAAATAATTTCTTGACATTTGTCGACAATCTTTTTCTTGTCCCCTTCGCTGATTTTATCCTTAACTTTGTCATCTTCCACAGTTGACTTCATATTGAAAGCGTAACTTTCAAGGGTATTCTTCGCACTGATATATTCACGCAACTTCTCATCCTTTTGGCGGAAATTCTCGGCATCATTAACCATTTTCACGATTTCTTCTTTGCTGAGACGTCCTTTATCATTTGTAATGGTGATGTTGTTCTCTTTTCCAGTGCTCTTATCTGCAGCCGATACATTGAGGATACCATTAGCATCAATGTCAAAGGTGACTTCAATCTGAGGGACACCTCGGGGTGCAGGAGGGAGACCGGTCAGCTCAAATTTCCCAAGAAGATTGTTATCTCTAGTCATGGCACGTTCTCCTTCAAATACCTGAATCAATACACCGGGTTGGTTATCGGAGAACGTGGTAAAGGTCTGCGTCTGCTTGGTAGGAATGGTTGTATTTCTTTTAATAAGGGGAGTCATGACACCGCCAGCAGTTTCAATTCCCATAGAAAGAGGAGCAACGTCCAACAGGAGGAGATCTTGTACTTCTTTGTCTTTATCACACGACAGAATAGCAGCTTGAACAGCAGCTCCATAGGCAACAGCCTCATCCGGGTTGATGCTTTTGTTGAGTTCTTTTCCATTGAAGAAATCTTGCAAGAGCTTTTGAATTTTGGGGATCCTAGTGGATCCGCCAACGAGGACAATATCGTTGATGGCAGATTTATCCAGTTTGGCACCACGAAGGGCCTTCTCCACGGGTTCTAAAGTACCCCGGAACAGGTCGGCATTCAACTCTTCAAATCGGGCCCGTGTGATGTTCGTGTAGAAGTCAATTCCCTCAAACAGGGAGTCAATCTCGATGCTGGCCTGAGTGCTGGATGACAGGGTCCTCTTTGCGCGCTCACATGCAGTTCTCAGTCGGCGGGAAGCACGCTTATTTTGAGACAAGTCTTTTTTATGTTTACGAGAGAACTCTTGCGTGAAGTGAGTCACCATTCTGTTATCAAAATCTTCACCGCCAAGGTGAGTATCTCCAGCAGTGGACTTGACTTCAAAGATTCCATCCTCAATCGTCAAAATGGACACATCAAAGGTACCGCCACCAAGATCAAAGATAAGAACATTTCTTTCACCGCCAACCTTCTTGTCCAAGCCATACGCAATGGCTGCAGCTGTGGGTTCATTAATAATACGAAGCACATTGAGAGACCAGCAATGGTGCCAGCATCTTTTGTCGCCTGTCTCTGCGAATCGTTAAAATAAGCCGGAACTGTGACGACGGCATTGATCACCGTCCGCCCCAGGTATGCCTCGGCGATTTCCTTCATCTTCGTCAAAACCATCGACGAGATTTCCTCCGGATAAAACGTCTTCGAATCTCCCTTAAAGAGCACCTGCAGTTTCGGTTTGGTGCTGTCGTTGATCATCTTAAAGGGCCAATATTTCATGTTCGACTGGCAGGGAGGATCCTCGAATTTGCGGCCGATCAAACGTTTCGCATCAAAGATGGTGTTTTCGGGGTTCATGGCCACTTGGTTTTTGTCCGCATCGCCAATGAGTCGTTCCGTGCCGGTAAAGGCGACATAACTGGGGGTCGTACGGTTTCCCTGGTCATTCGCGATGATCTCAACTTTGCCATGTTGGGAGACGCCCACGCACGAGTAGGTGGTGCCCAAATCAATACCAACAGCCTGTAACTTTGCCATTCTGTTTATGTATATAGAAGCAAGCGACCAATATATTTATATAAGGTTGTTGGTAAAGATTATTACAGACAACCTAACCTCTCGAGTGGCAAACGACTAAATATTTGTTTAGCTTTAAACTGAACCGGTTGTATAGCTGCCGCAACTAATTCCTTGTCGTCCGCCATGATAGCCCGTGCTCTCGTTACAATCTGCCCTAGACTTATGTCATCCATTCTCGACGACGCCCAGAGATATTGCCTTACGTGGCTCGGCAGTCCTGCTACAAAGGCGCATGCCATCCATTTTTCTGGAAGTGTCTCCCCAACAAGGAGGGCAAGTCTTCGAAGCTCAGCCAAAAACACATCTACAGTCTCTCCAGGTAGTAGCCGTCGCGTCGTGAAGTCCTCATACGCCACAAATGAATCGGTGGCAAATGCAGTTATCAGCGCCTGCTTGACTCGATTTACATCTGCCCTCTGTTCCTTACCTAGCTGTCGATACGCAGCAAGAACGCCCCCTCTTAACCGCAAGGGAATAACTCCCGCTACTTCGTGAAACTCACATAATTCGCAAACAAGTTCTACCTGTTCGATCCATTCCACTATCGGTAGGTCAGTAGTAGTTCCACTAAATTCTGGAATCAGACGAATGTCAAATTGCCTGTTGGTCATGTTAAGGCCGGAATAGCTTGTAGAAAAAAAAAGAATAACGAAATAGTCTTTAAATAGAGATGTCGCCAAGATAAAGTCCCAATGTCAGGAAAAAAAACGTCTCTCTCAACTGTATAAAAAAACGTCCTTCAAATCAACAGGTGTGAAACACAGAAAGTTGACATATTTAGGCTTCCTGGTGAAACCGTGTATCGGACCTGAATAAAATGGCTCGACTTCACTCTAAGAAAGACAAGTGAAACGAGAGAGTAAATCAGTGGGATTTCTTTAATCTCGTGGAAACTGGGACCAAGTCACGTGTTTTCTGGGATCTCGCGACACAACCCTTTTTTCTCAAGGGGGCACATTTCTGAATATTAAAAGGGGAATGCAATTGAAGGGAGGTAACTGTTGTTCCTACAAAGAAAACGTGTTAGCAAGTTTTTGTTAAGATGACACCCCCTCTACAATCTAACTTAATTTTATTCAGTTTCATGAACACAATTAACATAATCCGGAAAGAGTTATGAAAACAAAAATACAACATATTTTGAGTCCGTAAAAATGTATGTACTATATATACTGTTTAAAATCGTGTATACTTTTTTTCGTGTCTGTTCGTGTAAAGTATATTTCTGTGTTTTCGTTTTTGTTGGTGCACACTTTATCCCTAATCGATTTTTTGATATGCTGTACACGTGTTTCTCGAGCCGAAACTTGTACATCAGATACTGTCTCAAAATTATACGATATATTTGTTCATTTCTGTATCTGATATTTCTTGTGTATTATCCGTTGGATATGCACGTGACAGTGTATCTGCAATTACAGACTAACAGCATGGGGTATATATATATATATATATATATATATATATATATATATATATATATATATTGAAAATCTGCTTTAAGTGTATATGATAATTTTGCTAATAACTAATGACTGCAGCTTTCACGCCCAGATCACGTTGTGGTAATGATTGCTATCACCTTAAAATTCGTTCAAAAGCTGATGAGTCCATCAGAGATAACATCAGCGATACCCCATGGAGTTAAACCTTTTCACTCCCTGCTGACCACTGTGGGTCAAAGCCGGTATGAAGCTTATGCCCCATGCGAAAATTATTCAGCAAACCCCACTCTCTTCAATGGTTCACCTCGAAATGTGCAGCTGCCGTTGTTAAGAGGCAGCAAGCATTCCGAAATTTCGGCTGCCATAAGTCAACTGCGAATAGACAGAAATAGAGTCACGAAATAATTGTAAGGCAGTTCTAAGTGAAGCAAAGAGAAAGTATACAGAGATAACCAAAAAACGCATTCAGTCACAGAAACTAGGTATACGCGATTTCTGGAAAATATACAATATGAACAATGAACAATGGACAATCGATTCCCCCGCTGTCAAACCAAAATGATGTCGTTTGCACGGCAGCTGATAAGGCTGAACTACTTGCCCAGCGTTCTGTTTTAAACTCCACTTTGGACTCAGAAAACCACTTCTCCTTAAATTCCCATTGCGGACTGAAGCCACACTTGAAAACCTGGTAATCACTTCATATCAGGTCAGAGTCATCATAAAAAATATCGACACCTCCAAAGCTTGTGGGCCTGATCTTATACCGGTAATAGTAATAAAGAAATGCTCTGCAGAACTGACCACTGTCTTCTCCAAACTCTACAACAAATACCTTGCTGAATCTTGCTTCCTTGATAGCTGGAAGATTACCTCTGTGGTACCAGTTTTCAAAAATACTGGGGATAGAACTGATCCTCAGAACTATCGCCTAATCAGCCTACTCCCGATCTTTGCTAAAATCTTTGAATCCTTAATCAATCTCACGATAGTCAGGCACCTAGTTAATGCTAAACTTCTTTCTGACCGAATATTTAATATAATTAGATCCTTCCTAACCAAAAGAAAGATCCATGTTGTCCCCGATGGCCGTTCATCTAAGCAACATGACATAAATGCAGGTGTACCCCAGAGATTCATCCTCGGACTTTATTGTTCCTGATTTTCATAAACGACCTCCCTGATGACATCGAGTCTGATATAGATATATTTGCAAACAAAATCACGCTCTACTTTCGTCAAAACGTGGGCAAAACGGACGTGTACATATCTGAGGCAATGCCTTAGAAAATGACTTCCAGGCTGTAGTGAATAGGGTGCAGAAATGGTTGGTAACTTTTAATGCCGCAAAGGCAAAGCTACTTTCCTTCAATAACTACAAGAAACCTATTCAACCATCGATTGCCATGGCAAATAACACCCTACCTGAGAGTTCAACATTCAAACTACTCAGCCTAATATTCACAGGTAACAGGAATTGGAACAGGATAATGTCAAGTGTGAGGAGTTTACTAGCACGGTAGAGGGAGCCCTCCTTATTTGCGGCAGCCTTGGCAATGTCTTCAATGTATTTGTTCCAATTCATGTTACCTGTTAAGGTTAGGCCGAGGAGTTTGAATGATGAACTCTCAGGTAGGGTGTTATTTTCCATGACAAGCTGTGGTTAAGTGCCATTTGAGTTATCCCCCCTTTGCAAATTGGCTTTTTGGAGTCTCTAACCACTAGATGGCTCTGGTGGGGAGTCATTTTCTAAGGATCAGCCATTGCCTCGGATATGATTGAGTCTGTTTTGCCAACATGACGAGAGTAAGGCGTAGTGTCGTCAGTAAATAAATCAATCTCAGACTCTATGTCATCAGGGAGTCGTTTATATAGATCAGGAACAATAAAGGTCCAAGGATAAATCTCTGGGGTACACCAGCATTTATGTCATGTTGCTTAGATGAACGGCCATCGAGGACAACCTGGATTTTTCTTTTGGTTAGGAACGATCTAATTATATTAAGTAATTACCCAGTAATATCGTATGAGCATATTTTCAGAAGCCCTTTGTGCCATACCTTGTCAAAGGCCTTGGATATATCAAGCGCTACTGCCCTAGCTTCACCTGCCTTGTCGAGTGTATGATACATGCATTCAGAGATGACGGTTACGATGTCTGCAGTAGACCGTGCTTGTCTGGCGGTCATAACTTTAAAGAAATAGGTATCCAAGAATGTCCGTACTAGTCCAATTTTCACTGAACCTTGCCACTAAAGGCAAACGTTAACAAACTTCACCGAACAATCTATATAGTATTAACTAAACTTTTTATTTTATTTTTACTCTAACCTAACCTTAAAATAACGTTTTAGTGTTATTCTGTCAATTTAGTTTTGTTCGGTTGGTATTGTGTAGAAGCATTAGAAATGGTATCAGCTTCCTCTGTTCATAGTCACAACTTCTTATATTACAACTACGTCATAGCTGCAAAGTTTTGGACTGCTATTTTAAAACAATCTTATCAGTTCACAATATGATTTTACAATTAATAGTAGATATAGGATTTTGGCATATTAATGAGATTTTTTTTATTTTAACATACACTATCTGTTTCATGCATACCTCAGTTTTTACACGTTTTTCTTCAGTTTATATTGAGTTACTCCAAATAAAGATCTGATGACGAATTTCCATCTGAGTAGACACTAATTCGACATGAATGAACAAATTACATCAAGCAAAGAATTTTTTCATGGTAGGTTATGTTTATCACTACAAAAATGATTTCATTATATGAATTACTTTTTCTTTTTGATATTCTTAACCCTTCTCCCAATGGATGAACTCGTCCGTCAGACTTTCTTTTGTTTCCACTATAAATGATTCGTTACTTTAACTTCATTTTGTTGGAGCTCTCTTTTGCAACCCCATATTGAAAGCGGTTGTGCTAATTATTTCTTATTTGGATTGTTACCTGCTGTTGCTATTTTTACCGTTATTGCTGTTATTGTTGTTGTTGGTGTTGTTGTTGTCGCTGAACTTGTTAAAGTTTGATTTTTGCCACGTTTTAGGGGGAGGATTGTTTCCCTGTTATCAATTAATGGCGACGGCTACAAGTAGATCGATGCCGACCGACGTAATGGAAGTTATTGACGAACAAAAGAAGGGATCTGAAGGTTCTGAATGGAGCACGCCCCCTAAAATCATTATAAACATGACGGAATTTATTGAGAAGGCTAAGAAATGCGCATACCTTCTTACCGAAAACGGATTAATTGTAGACATTTCAAAACTGGAAGAGATTAAAAAAAGAAGTATAGTAATGTTCGTTGTTGAAAATAAGTTTTAAAAAACCATAACAGCCTCAGCAGATCTAATTTGCAAACTATTAGCGACAGTCGGACATAGGCCACAACCAATTATTCGTTGTAAAGGATTCAACACCTGGAATACCTTGTTCCCAAATGAAGTATGTTCTAAACTTTCTCAAACTGAGATAATAACCTATGACTATATCATGAGAATGGAATCTATGGGGAAAAAGACGACCTTTTAATGTACCTTTTCATGTCGACTGTAGTAATAACGAAGGTCGCAAATCACTCTGTCAACTTTCAAAGTAGCTCTCACCATTCGTAACGTGCACTTGCTTCACACAGAGTCCCCTCAGACGGTACGAGACCCGCTTTTATTATACTGAGCCACACCTAATTTCCATGCGTGCAACGAGACTTTGCGAGACTTTGCGTGAACTGTATGTAATAAACATTCATGGACGCCATGTTGGATTCCTTTCTTTCACTCGCAGCGCACAGGACAGACAAACACGCGGACGTTTCGCAAGTAAGCCCCCTTCATGTTCATGTTCCCTACACTCCCCCCTGATCTCATGATCACAGAGATGGCAGGGAGGCATCGATCGTCTTCGCCGGTTGCTTCTTCGGAGGGGGACAACGCAAGCCTCATCTTCGCTTGTGCTCTCTTCCGCGGTCTGAGAGTCGAGAAACATCGCGTCCGCTGGGATACTGCTGATATCCGAGTCACTGTCCGATGGGGCTGCTGCAAGCCAGAGCGATGTCTCACTGCTCTCTGACTCCGACTCGCCCTTGTCGTCCAGTGATGGTTACGTTGCTAACCGTAGGTCTCTAACGTGACGGGGCATATCGTCGACTCGCACTGCCTGTGGGCTGATTACCTCGGTGACGCGTCCAACTCCGTATTTCGTCGTACACTTGCCGCGCGGGTTCTTAATCCAGACGACATCCCCTTTTTTCAGTTTCTCTTTGGTTACTTCCAGTTCGGGCAGCGGGTTAGTCTCTATGCCTTTCACCCTGACGTGATACATGTGCAAGGTGTCAGCCGGCGCTGTAGAGGGTGAAACATTATCCTTTGGGGTTACGTTATACAGGTAGACTGACTCAAATACTATGCAGCCCGTCCTGGCCGCAATGGTTTTGACGGTTCTGTGATTCCGCTCGATGACTCCATTTCCACTCGGTACGTGGGTGCATCGAAACCTCAGGTGTACTCCCCAGCCATCAGCAAACTTTCTCAACTGCTCATTAGTGAATGCAGCGCCATTGTCGGTTAATATCTCCGTTGGGGGGCCACGTTCAAGAAAAATACTGTTTAACTGACGGGCGATGATGGCTGCATCTTGCCGGCGCAGCATGCGCCATATCGCAAACCTGGATGGACCGCAATCAATGAGAGTCAGGAAATCCTCGCCGTTGTGGTGAGTAATATCCATCGCCAGCCGGCTCCAATGGCTTTCTACTCCCAGCTTTCCTTTCTCCCAGCGAACGGGTGCTGGATCAATGGATTGGCATGCTACACAATCTTTGACCACTTTCCTGACGTCTGCCTTCTGTACTCCTGGTTCAACCAACTTAGCGAAATATAGGGTCCACTTGACCCCAGGGTGCCCGGTTTGTTGGTGGACTTCTTTGATGTGATTAGATCGAACGGGGCTCACGGAAGCGGCGAAGGCGGGCTGCATGGGTTCAATAGTCTTTCTTATGGCATCAAGCCACCTTTGAGGTACTCTCGTCAAACAATCTGCTTTGTTCAGGCTGGATTTGACCAGGGACACCTCTATTGGCAGCGCATATTCGTTCACCAGCTTCATGATCGTGTCGAGCCGCCGTCGGATGAGCATCTCGCTCGTGGCTTTGGTTCGTACTCTGACTCTCCCGGTGAGAGTATCTGAAATCCACTTATGGGCGCAAGCAGAATCCGTGAATAGTCTCAGGTTGGTCGTCTTCCAAAGGATTGCCAAGTTTATCCCCTTGATAACTGCATCAAGTTCTGCCAGGTTTATGTGCTGGGAGTCCTTTACTGGGCGTAACCATCAAGCGTCTTCCACCACCGTTCCATCATGGCGAGAGAGTTTGCATCAACCCACACACTAAGGTTCTAACTGTCGACGCACCATCTGCCCCGCGCTGGGTCTTCCTTGTGCACCCTGGTGAGGACCTCTTTGAGCATTGTATTGGGAGGGACGTCATGAGTTTCGTCATCCCATCCAGTGGTGACGTCGAAGGCTCTTAGCTTAATAAATGCCACCGCAACACGAAGCCAGCCGCCCACAGGAAGGTGTCCAACTAACTTTCCGCACAAGGAACATACGTTTCGTCGTGTAACAATACAAGGCATGTCCGGGGTTTCCTTTCCTCGTTTCCAATACAGAACGTCATCTTCCCCCCAGACCTGCAAACCAAGTACCCGTGCGCCATCCCGTAGCCATTCCGGTTCCTTGCTGAGAAAGCCAAAGTTGTAGAGATGCTCCCTCACGCGCGCCGCAGATACATTTTCCTCGTCCTCGTACACGTCATCAATATATGCAGACGTTGCCCGCTAGATGCGCTCATCCTTAGTCAGAATGGTGTCAACAATCATTTGCATAATTGATGGCGCCACATTAAGTCCAAATCCCATGCGGGTTAGGCAATACCTTTTCCCCTGATGAGCACCGTTTGATAGGGCCATAGTGATCTGTGTACACGCACTTGAAGGTATGCTTTGTGAAGATCCAGTACAGATACATTAGATCCCGCTTGCCGCCATTCCCTCAACTTTTCAGTGCATACGTCCGCGCGAGCTGTAAAAGGGTCCACGTGCTCATTCAATTCTCGATAGTCGAGCACCGGCCTCACCTTCTGCTTATTCTGTTGGATAACCGCCATTAACGGGATCAGGCACTTTGGGGGACCCAATTCCTTCTCTGAATAAGGAACTAGCCATCCATTACTAATCCAAGTTTGTAGTTCCTTGTCGTATTCTGCACGAGCTCCGGGGGGGAATTTTGTATTCTGGCACGTTATTGCATAATTTCTCGGGTGGCTGCTCCTCCGACCACTTCCAGGAGGCTGTCCAGGACTTCGTGCGCTGGTCGAATTCAGCACAAAAATCAGGCTTATAGAGTCAAGAAATAATTGCAAGGCCGTGATAGGCGAAGCGAAGAGAAGGTATAATGAGTTAACAAAAAACGCATCCAGTCACAGAAACTAGGTACTCGCGATTTCTGGAAAATCTACAATAGTGTAGTGAATAATGGTCAATCTACGATTCCCCCACTTTCAAACCACAATGATGTCGTTTGCACGGTCACTGATAAGGCTGAACTACTTGCACAGCGTTTCGCTTCTAACTCTATTTTAGACTCAGGTAACCACCCTCTCCCTGAATTACCTTTGCGGACCGAAGCCACACTTGATAACCTGGTCATCACCCCGTCCCAGGTCAGAGACATCATAAAAAACCTTGACACCTCTAAAGCTTGTAAGCCTGATCTTATACCTGTAATAGTAATAAGAAATGCTCTGCTGAACTGGCCCCTGTCCTCTCCAAACTCTCGAATCTTGCTTCTCCGATAGCTGGAAAATTGCCTCTGTGGTACCAGTCTACAAGACTTCTAGGAATAGAACCGACCCTCAGAACTACCACCCAATCAGTCTACTGCCGATCTTTGCCAAAATCTTTGAATCCTTAATCAATCTAGCGATAGTACGTCACTTAGTTAATGCTAAACTTCTATCTGACCGCCAGTATGGATTTAGACAAGCACGATCTATTGCAGACATCCTAACGGTCATCTCTGAACGCATGTATCATACACTCGACAAGGCAGGTGAAACTAGGGCAGTAGCGCTTGATATATCCAAGGCCTTTGACAAGGTATGGCATAAAGGGCTTCTCCTGAAAATACGCTCATATGGTATTACTGGGCAACTACTTAATATAATTAGATCGTTCCTAAACAAAAGAAAAATCCAGGTTGTCCTCGATGGCCGTTCATCTAAGCTACATGACATAAATGCTGGTGTGCCCCAGGGATCTATTCTTGGACCTTTGTTGTTCCTGATCTATATAAACGATCTCCCTGATGACATAGTGTCTGAGATTGGTTTATTTGCTGACGACACCACGCTTTACTCTCGCCATGTTGGCAAAACAGACGCGATCATATCTGAGGCAATGGCTGAATCTTTAGAAAATGACCTCCAGGCTGTAGTGGATTGGGGCCATAAATGGTTGGTAACTTTTAATGCCGCAAAAACAAAGCTCCTTTCCTTCAACAACTACAAGAAGCCTCTCCGACCACCGATTGTCATCGCTAATAACACCCTACCTGAGAGTTCATCATTCAAACTCCTTGGCCTAACCTTCACCGGTAACATCAATTGGAACACATACATTGAAGACATTTCCAAGGCTGCTGCAAAGAAGGTTGGCTCCCTCTACCGTGCTAGTGGACTCCTTACACCTGACATTATCCTGTATCTCTACAAAACCACCATTCGCCCATGCATGGAGTATTGTTGCCACATCTGGGCTGGTGCATCATCTACTAGTCTCTCCCTCCTTGACAAAGTCCAAAAAAAGAGTCGTCAACCTAATAGGTCCCTCACTGTCAGCTAAGCTCCAGCCCCTGTCCAATCGCCGCAATGTAGCATCCTTATGTTTGTTTTACAAATACTTCAATGAATTATGCTCCGATGAGTTGGCTACTCTGGTGCCCCCTCGACGTAAATTCACTAGACTAACTCGACATTCTACTAAATCTCATTCATTCACTGTGGAGGTCCCCAGATGCCGGAGAGCATTCTACTCAAATAGCTTCTTTCCTCGTGCTGCTGGTCTCTGGAACTCCCTCCCTGCCCCCTGTTTCCCCGACAGTACTGACATGCAGAAATTTAAAACTAATGTAAACAGACATCTCGCTGCTCAGATCCCAATTTAAGCTGAACCACCAATGCTTCTCCCCTTTTCCTTTTTCTCAGTAGCCCCTTACGTTTACAGTTGCGGCCTGCCTTGTTTGGGGTGCATCATGTTAAAAAAAAAGGCTGTTCCAGCTTCATAGCTGCACTCAGAGCAAGGCCCGCTTTTGCGAAATGTGCCCTACCCTCACCATCAATGCGTACACCACTCAATTCCTTGATGACGTCCATTCCCAGGAGCAGGTCGTAACCGAGCAGGTCACTGTTCACAACCAAGGTTCGTACGGTTACTGTGGGCCCATCGCCGACACCTGCGCGAATGATGTTAACGCCCCAAGAGGCAATCGAGCCACCGCCAACCGTCAATACCGGGATCCTTTCCTTATCCCATGCGTCACAGCATCGCCTTGCGCACGAGGGTCTGCGTGCACCCGGTGTCTACGAGCGCGAAGCGCTCACGCCCGTTTACGCGCACGCTCACTGTGGGTAGCGCCTTATTTGGCGACGATCTGGGGAGCCCTACAAATAATTTCAAGCCATACTCCTCTCCAAAACATTCTCCATTTGTCTCCCCGCAAAACATCCCCAAAAGTACTCCCCTACAAAACAGCCTTCTTCCACTTCACCACTATCACAAAGCACCCCTTTCCATTCCACAATGGAATATATGCCACCCCCTCACCAACTCAGAAAAAAACAAAGAAACCCCTCCCTAGAAAGAGACAGAATAAAAGACTGCCTTTCTATCTGGAAAAGAATTATGTGTAGCAACTGACGTCTAAGAGGACACTGCAAAACATCACAAACTATCCGATATGAAGAAACCGGAAGCCAAAGGACGAATTCTATTTTTAATTTAACTGCTCCAATGGCAATTTTCAAAAACGTCAATTTAATGTGTTTAAAAAAGGATTGTGATCGGAGGGTCCCCGTTCGTCTACATCCTTCCCTGTATAGGATAACAAAACTAACCTACCGTTTGGTGGTATCTTCCTTACCGGACAAATCGATGTTCAGATGGGCATGCATTCTTTTGGGAGAGCGATCGGCATCCTGACCTCATCGATGTTCGTTTCTGGAACCCAAGCCTAAGAACTCTCAATGGCTCTCTATCTAGTTAGTTTAAATGTCCGTGGGCTGAGGGCCGACTCTCGTAAATTTCGAGTTGCTACAGACCTTCAGCACCTTGGAGTGAATATATGTTGTATTCAGGAAACCCACTTAATTCCAGGTGACCATTTGGGTGCGCTGGCTAGAGGGTTTCACGTCTATTAAGCGTAATTTGATTCTCACTCAAGGGGTGTTTCCTGGCTAGTAAATAGTTCTTTAGATGGGTCGGGTGACCCTTGTTTCATGGATCCCTTCAGAGTACAGCTATGAAAAGATACTTTGTTTGAAATATTTCACATATATTTTATATTTTTCACAACAATACATACATAACAAGTTGAAGCAGACGTTTTTTATGGTAACTTTCTGTTATGGTGACTTACCTATGTACAACATGGACTCTTCCTCTTTGCTCAATAAATGCCAACGTCAATTAACTCTCGCCGGAATCCAGTAAGATCGAGTAGAGAACGTTGGCCTTTTACTTTCTTGTCTTCTATTATATTGCGATTTTCCTGTTATTGTCATTATTATTGTTATTATAGTTATTATTGTTATTGTTGTTGTTATTCGAACTCTTATTTTTAGAGCCGAATTAGTTTGAACGCGCAACTTTTTTTCTGTGCTGTTCTTTTTTCTTTTTTTCCGTTTTTTAACGGATTTCCTCTTCCGCCATGTCAGCTAGCCCTGGGCCAAGAGAAAAGACAATAACAATGGGGTCGACCCCTTCCCCCCAATCTGGAACGTCGGCGGTGAACATTAATCTGGAGGAATTTCAAGCTAAAATGGAGACCTATAAAACTAAAGTTACGAAGAACGGACTAATTATCGACCTCCCAAAACTTGAGGAAATATAAAAGAAAACTCTAACGATATTCGTCATGGACAGGAAAATTAAAAAGCTGTAAGATCCTCTGTAGAAATTATAACTAAGCTTTTAGCTTCGGTCGGTCATAGACCGGTTAAAATAATCAAGTTACGCGGACATAACAACTGGTCTGCACTTTTTGCATCAGAGGAGTAGTGCATGACACTCGCGAAAAAAGAAATTATTACACCGGAGTATGTACTACGAATGGAACACCTTGGAAGACGTATTTAATGTCCCCTTCTATATTGAAGGCGCTCATCTCGGAGCTTTTTTTACAAAATATGGAGAGCTAATGTCAGTCTCCTCCGATCACTACCTCTCAATATGGAACTTTGATATTCTTATCGACCAGAAGACATTTAATGAGATACCGTATTATCTCGAAATTGAGGACGACAAACTGCCGGTTATTATCGCAGGAAGAAGACGGCCTGTTGGAGATGTAATGCAATAGGACATCTCACGTTCGACTGCCCAGAACGGAAAAAAAACAGCCAACAACCCCAAAACTAATGTTGGAGCACATCTTGGCCCTAAAATTGAATATTCGCTGATAGAGTCCTCCCCAAAAAAGACAAAGCCAGACATTGAAAAAGGTTTTGCAGAATTCGACGACGAATACGAAAAGGTGGAAGGATGGACTATTGTAACGGGAAAGAAAACACCGGAAGACTCGCCCTGGAGCAATTAAGGACGGAGGCGGAGGAAGAAATTAAAATATCAAAGGATCCAGGGAAAGACTCATATGTCAACGCAGTCAACACTATTATAAAAAACTACGAGAAGAAGCAAAACTCAGCCCTAACTCCCCGCCCAAAACTCAAGACCCTATATATATACCCCCAACAACACCTATTTCCCCACCCCCAAAAAGACCTCACCACACAAGATGCCGCCCCCAGTCACCACTATAAAAGAAAGGGAATACAAACTGATACCTCTCAGCCCTGCTCCCAAAAAAGCAAGGATCAGCACCCGTTCGCCTCCCCACAACAGACTCCGAGACACACATCTCCTGCTTCCCCTAAGAAATCACAAATGCTCCTTCCCCCTTCCCCGTTTTTCAAGCACGCCCTAAGGCCCACTCCCCCCACTCCCCGTTGAAAACCGATATATCTGACCCCCCCCCCCCTCCGCCGCTCCAAGCTTGTGAAATTGTTACTGCCCCCGTCAAAGGAAAGGGGAGGAAGACAGTCTTCTACCCTGGTTAAGAAATATGTGAGATTTAAACAGAGGTTATCACCAGAGCGAAGAGTCACCACTTCACCGACCTCAAAAAGCTACTCGCATTCACAGAAGTTAAAGGCAAATCAATCGAAAACCCCTATAATTTTCCAAATGCCACCCGTTTATTAACCGTTATACGACCTCGAGAGGAAGGAAAATCGGTTTGGAGGATGATAGAAGAGGCGAACATTACATTTGATATTTCCCCACAACTAGCGATTCATAAAACCTCAACTTTAAGAGAATTACGCAAATCATGTCATGGGAGGGTCCCTATTCTTTTACACACATCCCTGTACAGAGCTGTAAAATTAATCTTCCCCTTTGATGTCGGCGGTGTGTCCCAGGATGGCCTCATCAATACTGCGATGGTCACTTATTCCATGGGAAAAACCGCCGGTATCTTGACCCCATCAATGTTCGTTGGAGAAACTCAACCCTAAGACACTACAATGGCACTCTTTCTAGCAAGCGTAAATGTCCAAGGTTTGAAGGCCGATTCTCGGAAATTACGATTATGCCTGGACCTTCAAAGCCTTGGAGTGGATGTATGTTGTGTTCAGGAAACTCACTTAATTCAAGGTGATTATTTAAGTGTGCTGTCTAGGGATTTTGATGTCTATTCAGCGTACTTCAATTCTAACTGGAGGGGGGGGTCCTGGCTAGTGAAGCGAACAATAGATGCGTCGTGTGACCCTTGTTTCATAGATTCGGAAGGAAGGCTTTGCGTTCTGGATGTTACCATAAAAAATAAAGCGTTTCAATTGATTGGGGTTTATGCGTTCAACCTCCAGTTATCTTAGCGGGAGACTGGAACGCGGGAATCCTTCTAGGGGTACTAACAGAGATTGCGATGCCAAAACATTTCGGGACTTTGTCGATAAGTTTGATCCTATCGATAAATTCCGAAATAAAAAGCCTCGCGATATAGTATAGACTTGGACAGCTAGACGCGGCTCCGGTGCAGTACAGCTTTCGAGTTATATTGACCGGTTCTTAATTAGAAGAGTCGACGTAGAATGTCCAAGTTTTCACAATATAGTTTACTCGGATCATAGACTTGTTCGTGTCCGTGTAAACTTAGATAGCCGTAAACAAGATTAACTTGGTACTGGAAACTCAACACTTCGTTGTTCGATGTGAAGTGTTTCCGAGAACAGCTACTACTAACATATCAGCGGGTAATGACGGGCTATAATTGGGAATAAGTTGTGGGTGAAATTAAAGAAAACCATTAGGTCCTTTTCTGCTGACTTTAGCCGAAGACTCAACCTAGAATCTAGGGCAGCAAAAGCGACATTAGAATCTAGATTAGATCGGGCGGCGGTGCGGGGGATAGTACTAATGTAACGCCTCCTTGACTAGCAAGGATCACGAAGCTTATTTAATTAGGGTTAGGTTAAAGAGAATGGCTCAAGAGGTGGCAAACATGGCGGCTGAATTGCGTGCAGAGGAGCGTCGGCGCGCTACCGATCGATATATCGCACGTGTCACATTGCCGGACGGACGTACCGTGACTACAAACGACGGTATTTTGGAGGCGTTTCGTAATCACTTTCAGGATCTTTTCACCAGGGAGCCCGGTTTGTCTCTAGCGCATTTCGACCCCTATTTAGCTGACTTTTCTCGCCTCGGGGCGACCGAAGCGGCTAGTTGCGAAGGTTGCATAACGGAGGACGAAGTCATGGAAGCCCTAAAGGGAGTCGGCCTAAATAAATCTCCTGGAATCGATGGTTTGCCCTACGAACTGTATTTGAGGTTGTCGCACATTTTTGTACCCTTGCTAACAGTTTTATTTAACGCTTGGTTTAGGAACGGGTCAATACCTGAGTACTTTACCAAGGGGATTTTGAAATTGTTACGCAAGAGCAAAGATGGTGGGGATGGGATGAATAATTTTCGGCCCGTAACTATGCTAAACACAGAGTTAAAGATTTTGGCCAAGATTTTAGCAAATCGCCTGCAGGCTGTTTTGGCTGGTCTGATTAGCCCCGAACAGACTTGTTCTGTGAAGGGTAGGACCATTCAGGATAATTTGCACGCGATACGCTTAATCATTGAGAAAGTCGACACAGAAGCCGCGCTGATCAATTTAGATCAGTCCAAAACATTCGATAGGGTGGACCATCGCTACTTGGAGGCTGTTTTGTCATCGGCCAGTTTTGGCCCGCAGTTTCGCTCCTAGATTCGCCTCCTTTATGCAAACCCCGGGATGTTGGTGGAAGTGAATCGTTTGAGGTCAAAGCCAGATCTCTTCGTCAGGGTTGTCCGCTTTCATCGATGCTCTATGCGCTTGTGTTGGAACCCTTCCTTCGCCGGCTCCGGGTGAACCCGGTCCTACGCGGGGTTACTTTGCCAGGTGCTTGCACCACACTGAAGTACTCTGCCTATGCCGACGACGTAACAGTGCTTGTAACGAGCAGTGTCGAGATTAGTGTCGTCGACAGAGAAATAAGAGTGTATTAAACGGTAACAGGGACCAACATTAACTGCCACAAGTCCGTTGGCTTGCGCATCGGTGCCTGGAAGGGTGTATCCCTACAGGAACCCTTCAGCTGGACTGACGGGCCTTGCAAGCTACTCGGCGTCTGGTTCGGCCATGATCTCCAGCTGGAGAAAAATTGGTCGGAAGTATTGAAGCGATTAGGGCCGCAGCTGGTCTGTGGACCCGTAGAAATCTTTCATTAAAGGGGTGAGCGGAGGTGTGTTGCTCACATATTTATCCGATCATCCTATATCTTTAATCAGTACTTCCACTCCCGTCGGATACACTGCTTGAAATGCAGCTGGCTCTTTTCAAGTTTTTATGACTTGGTAGGGCCCCTAAGGTCCGTCGCGAGATTTGTTATCTACATCCTTCTGAGGGCGGTCTGGGTATGCCAAGTGTTGAGATTCGTCAACATACGCTTCGGCTATATTACCTGGATCAAATGTGTACACAATTTGAGAGAAACGGTGGCTTCTGGAAGGAAGACATCAAGAAAGCCTTTCCGGCTTTGAAAAGTGTGCACTTGGATGAGGGGGAGGCACACAGGTTGTCCCAAGGCGAGTGCTCCTTTTATTGCGAGTGTCGACGGGCCTTGAAGTTCCTCTTACGGGTGAAGGAAAGCCTCTCTGACACCCAGCTGTTGTCTCGTAAGGCATTGTATCGGGTCTTAGAAATGGGATCTGTTCGAGATGAGAAGATTGAGGGGCTCGGGTTTTTGAAGGAGGAGCTACGCTCAATCTGGCCTTGGGCCCCTGGGCTAAACGTCTTCGATAATGACGAGGCTTCTCTTGCCTGGCTGATTATTAGAAATGCTATCTGGGTCGGCAAAAGACTTCATGCAGCTGGCATTAGGAATTCGCCTATTTGTTGTCGTTGCGGTGACGCCTTTGTTTATTGCCGCATCGTTGTGCCGCTCATTAAGTTAGTTGCAGGCCTCATGGTTCGCGTACTGAATGTAACGTCTTTCGACCTGGAGCCGATTAATATATGTAGCAATTGGGCTCCGACAAATGATAGGAAAAAACGTTTTGTATTCTATTGCTTACTAGCATTGTTGAGGAGTGTGATATGGCAGACACGTATGAAAGTTGTCTACGAAGGTGAGACCTTCGCTGCTCTCGACCTTATTCGAATTTTCAAGTGTCGTCTGAAGATCCGCATTAGGGCCGAAAAGGCGAAACTCCCTTCGGCAGATTTTGGTTAAAGATGGGTGACAGTTGCACGATTGTGTTCAGTGAGAGGAGCTAGACTCGAGTAGTATCTGGACGTGCCTTAGGCAAAGGATTTTGGGTTTCTCCAACGAACGTTGATCTTGTCCCGTCTTGTCCCGTTTAAGGCTAGATAAGTTGACCCGTTTTTTACTATTATTTTTGTTCATAACTTAGCTAGTGCATGAATTATTTAATTAGGGTCCCGTTTTATTTTCGTCCTAGCCCCCCCCCCCCGTTTTTTGTTTGTTTTTTCCCAATTTAAGTTTTTAATTCCCCAACCCCTTTCCCGATTAGGTGACAGATAGCCTGATTTGCCAGAGATACAGGTCACCTTTCGAGATTTTAAAAAGAGGTGATAAAAATAAAGCGTTCGGGCCTGCATTGCGTTTCGACTGGCAAATCCGCATATCTGCCACAACTTAGTACATAAATTGATTTTCTTTTTTTATATAAATTTTTATTACCCAAATCCCCCATCTCAGATTGTATAATTATGGGTTTTAAGTAGGATAGTCATGGTATAAATTCTTTTGGTGTAAGGTGCATGATTGTAGTATGAATGTGCTATTTTGGTGAATGATGGTCACGCATGAAACTAGCCAAGTTAGACAAGTCAGAATAAGTTAGTGAAGACGATCTTTTCCCACCCCCTTTTTGGCCTTGTGCCGCATTTCTGTATTTTTTGTGCAGAATAAATATTGAATCCAGTAAGATAGGCGAACTCTACTTACCAGGCGCATATTTCTTCCCTCTGTACTCTATTTTCTCAATACACTTGTTTCTACTTTATACCGTGTTCGTGTCTTCATTTCGGTCCCTTTAAAAGGGCCACAACAACTTGGCGACGAAGGATTCGAAGATCTACTCTCTCTCCATTTTCTAACCACCAGACAACAACTGGCAATCAGGAATTACGTCAAATTTTTCTTACGTACTCATCTTTGAACATACGAAATTTTTTCGAATGAGAAAAAAAATATAGCGTAAGAAAAAAACTGGCAAATGCACGAGGAAATTAAAGACGAACGTGGAGAAAGCTACAGAATACCAAAGTTTTAAAACAAGCTTATCCGACAAAGAAAAAGAAATCTCGAAAATCGGATCTTTTTAGGCAAGTAAATTAACGTGATTTTTTTGTTCTTCGTCTCTTACGAAAAAATATCAACTCAGTAATTTTTTCTAGAAGGACACTCGTGAGTCATTATTTTATTCCGGTTAAGATTTTTAACAAAGGAATATAATACAATTCTTTTTCTCTCTCCAAAGAGAAAAAAAGAAAAATACTACCGCCGAAATTAAAAATCTTTTTTTTTTTTTGTCAAGCAAAAGAGAAAAAGGGTTGATTTTATTTTTTTCTGGTTGAAGAACTAATTACGTTAGCAGCGTGACATAAAAGAAGAAAAAAGCTGTATTGTATAAAGACACAACAGTAAATATGGAAGATTTCAGATGTTAGAACTCGTTAAATTCCAAACCGAACAACAGCTAGGTTTCAAGAAAAACTGCTTGTCCAACAACACAAAGCTGACGAACAACGACGAAAAACTGATGAAAAACAGCAAAAGTTTGAACAACTATTGCTACAAACAATATCTAATAGGGGTCAAAATACCTAGAACGAATACGAATTTTCCCAAAATACTGTTTGGAGTACAATTGATAATTTTTCTTATTCTCCAGACAACGATAGAACATTCGATTCATATTTTAGAAGGTATGAAGACCTTTACAACATAGATTGCGAAAATTGGGCAGACGCTAAAAAAGTTCGATTACTCCTTCGTAAATTAGGGACCATCGAACATACAAAGTTCGTTGACTACATATTATCCCGTAAGACCAGCGATTTAACTTTCTCAGAAGCGGTTAAGTTATTGACGGAGTTGTTTAACCCCAAAATTTCCCTTTTTCAGATGGAAGTGCATAAATTTAACGAGAAAAGATTGCAAGGATTACACGACTTTCGCATCAGTAGTAAATAAACACTGTGACGATTTCAAGCTTGTCGAACTAAGCGCAGATGATTTAAATGTTTAATTTTGTGCAAGGACTGATATCAGCTAAAGACGCCGAAGTAAAGCGCAGAGTTCAGAATAAGCTACAAAAAGTCGCAGAGAACTGCGAGAGATTTGTAAGCGTGAAGCAAGATTCGAAAGACATAGAAGAATCGGGCATAGCACACATAAGAAAGGTACGACAAAAATCATATCCTAACTTTCCTTCAAAATCAAGTCAATCCAAAAAGAGTGACTATTCTCACTTTTCGCCAAAAACAAATTTCCCCAAGAAAAAACAAAACAAATTACCACCTAGCCCCTGTTCGTGCTGTGGTGCTCTTCATTGGTATATGGATTGCCCCTACCGGTTTAAAACTTTTGTTTTAAAACTTTTGTAACAAAATCGGACACAAGAGCTCACATTGTAAAGCAAATAAAGGATTTAAAAGCCGGATAAAAATCGCAAGTCCGCCTAATAAACCGGTATCGGCCGGGCTGGGTCTGGATTTACGCCGATCTATTTGGGGGGGGGGGGGTTACCGGTCCTGTGCAGTCCTAGGAGGTGCGCCCTCCAAGGCTTTGCCTCCCCTCTTTGGTGAGGAGTAAGTTTATTGCTTACTGTCTGAGGCGCCATTTCTGGGAAATTTTTAAATGGCCAGAGTGCTCACCTCTCGAGCGCTGGCTTATCTAATCCCACTTCCCCGACCTTGTGTCACATCTTACCTTGTGGGAGGTAGATAAATAAAAAGGATAGCATAAACATAAGGAAGTACGTTCAAGTACAAATCCTTAACGAAAGAATAAAGTTACAATTAGACTCCGGGGCTGATTTAACTATCATCAACCTGCAGACATGGAAAAGATTGGGTAAACCAACCATGTTAAGATCAAACAAAGTAGCCAGGTCGGTTACGGGGGGAAAATAAAATTCGAAGGTGAGATTATAACTAACGTTAAGTTTAACGGAAAAACCAAAAAATTATAAATGTTCATTAAGAAACACTTGCAATTTATTTGGGACAGAGTGGATGAGCCAATTTAATCTATGGGATTTACCCATTAACGCTTTTTGCCAAAAAATAGAAAGCCTGACAACCGAAGCAGATAAATTAAAAGAAGATTTGAAAAAAACCTTCCCAGGAGTTTTTTCAAATGAACTGGGTCGATGCAAAAAGATGGCGGCAAAATTTGAATTAAATGAAAACATCCAACCTGTATTTAAAAAGAAAAGGAATGTACCTTTCGCCTCACTCGAGAAAATAAATGAAGAACTAGACAGACTAGTTAAGACCGGGATTCTTTCTAAAATTGAATATAGCCAATGGGCTGCTCCGACTGTCTATGTTAAAAAGAAAACTAAAGAGATCCGCGTCTGCGCCGATTTTTCGACTGGATTGAATGCATCACTAAAGGATTACCATTATCCTCTTCCGTGCCCAGACGAAATATTTACTAAATTAAATAGAGGAAGATTTTTCTCCAAAATAGATTTAAGTGACGCATATTTACAGATACCCGTGGAAGAAGAAAGCTCGAAACTACTATGTATTAACACCCATCGCGGGTTATACAAATTCGAGAGACTCGCTTTCGGTGTCACGGTCGCACCAGCCATATTCCAGCAGGTAATGGATACTATGTTAAACGGACTGGAATTCGCGATAGCATACCTAGACGACATTCTAATGACTAGTCATACCAAAGAACAACACCGGGAACACGCCCACAAAGTTGTCTCGCGAATTCAAGAGTACGGTTTCAAACTCAAAGAAGCCAAATGTGATTTTTTTATGAAGAAAATCAAATATCTGGGCTACATTATTGACAAAGATGGCAGAAGACCAGACCCAGAACGGGCTACTGCAATTCAGGACATGCCGGCTCCTGAAAATATCGCATCTTTACAAAGTTTTCTCGGACTGGCTAACTATTACCAAGTTTTCATACCTAATATGCATAACCTCCGTTCTCCAATGAATGAACTTCTGAAAAAAGACAAAGAGTGAGAATGGGCAGCTGAATGCCAGGAGACATTCGAGAAAACGAAAAAAGTCCTAACATCCTATCTTTTTCTAACTCACTATAATCCAGACTTAGAGATTATTGTCGCTAGCAACGCAAGCTCGGATAGCATCGGGGCATGCATTTTACACAAAATGCCAGACGGGACTCACAAACCAATAGCTCACGCTGGGGACACTGCTACCAGCAGAAAAGAACTACTCCCAAATAGAAAAGGAGTCTTTAGGGATCATATTTGCAGTCTCGAAATTCCACCGTTACATACACGGTAGATTTTTCACTTTACAAACGGATCATAAACCTTTACTCACAATTTTTGGGTAAAAAAAAGGTATGTCCGTACACACAGCTAACAGACTGCAGAGGTGGGGAACAATCCTTTTAAGTTATAATTTTAAGATGGAATACCTCCCCTCGAAAAAAATCTGTCACGCTGACGGATTGTCAAGACTCATCCCAAAACGTAGTGAATCCCCTGGAAGACACTGTGATTGCCTCCCTTCGAACGCAAGAAGAAATTAACTCCACATTACGGAACACAGTAAGGGAACTCCCCGTGTGACTACACGAAATAAAAATGGAATCCCTCGGTGACGAGTTTATTAAGATGACCAAGACTAAATTAATTGAAAAGGACAAAAAAATGCGATGAGGTACTCTTGTATAGTGAGAGAGTCGTCATTCCCAACAATCTTCAAATGAGAATTCTGAAGGATTTCCATGTTGACCACCCAGGGACTATAAGAATGAAGTGCTTGATGAGGAGCTACGTGTACTGGCCTAACATGAACCAGGATATCGAGAAAATCGTAAAGACGTGCAAAGGCTGTGCATTTGTAGCAAAGGCATATCCGATCAAATACAGTCCTTGGCCAAAAACGGACCGACCATGGTGCAGGATCCATATAGACTTCGCAGGCCCATTAGACGGTTTTAACTATTTAATTGTAGTAGATAGTTTCACAAAATGGCCCGAAGTGTGCCAATGACGGAAGTAACCATAAACTTCCTCCACGAATTGTTCGCCCGTTTCGGGGTGGTGGATTGTTTAGTCAGCGACAACGGAACACAGTTCACGTCCGCTGAATTCAAGGAATTCTGTGATACGTTCCAAATAGAACATATTACGACCCCAGCATACCACCAAGCAGAGCGTTTTGTCGATACACTGAAAAGAGCCCTGAAGAAGGCTAGAGGCACTCATACGTAAAAAGCCCTACAACAGTTCCTTCAGGTGTACAGGATCACGCCAAACACGAATACATCATCTTCATTATCCCCTGCTGAGGTAATGTTTGCGCGCAAGATAAGAGCCGTTTTTTGACAAACTGCTGCCAAAACAGACAAAACCGGGACGAACAAATGCAGTACCAAGAAAACGTTACGTCCCAGGCGAAAAATATTTTTTTAAATGTTTAAAAATAATAAATCGTTCTGGGAACTGGGGACAATTGAGAAGCGGATTGGAAATATGGTATACATAATTCAAGTCCCTAAGTTCTCTCATAAAAGACATTTAAATCAATTAAGAAAACGACTATCGGACGACACCGACAGAGCTCCCTAGGAAGAAGAAGAAATTATAGACACCTTATATGACACTTTTGACATTGAGATCCCCCAGGCAGCTCCGGAACCAAGACAATCAAAAAGGAAGCGAAGACTAACGGATCTGATCGTAATAGACCCAAAAAGGAAACGCTATTAATTCTCCTGCGGAGGTAATACTTGGGAGGGGGTGTTATGGTGACTTACCTATGTACAACATGAACTCTTCCTCTTTGCTCAATAAATGCCAACGGCAATTAACTCTCGCCAGAATTCAGTAAGATCGAGAAGAGTGCGTTTGTTGGTTTCTTTCTATCTTATTGGCTGCTATTTATATTACGATTTTTCTGTTATTATTACTGTTATTATTATTGTTATCATTGTTACAGTTGTTATTTTTTGTTATTCGGTCTCTCTTTTTTAGAGCCGGATTTATTTTGATACACGACCTTTTTTTTTTCTCTGCTGTTTTTTTTTTGTTTTTTTTTCCTAACGGATTTTTATTTCTCCGGCCATGGCAGTTAGCCTTGTGCCAACAAGAGAAAAGATAAAGACAATGGGGTCAACACCTTCGCCCCATCCTGGAACGTCGGGCTGGACAAAACCCCCGGCTGTAAATATAAATTTGGAGGAGTTCCAAACGAAAATGGAAACATACAAAATGAAAATTACGGATACAGGACTATTAATTGACCTTCTAAAACTACAGGAAATACAAAAAAAACCTTAACGATGTTTGTCATGGACAGAAAAATCAAAAAAGCAGTAAGATCTTCGGTAGAAGTGATAACTAAGCTTCTAGCTTCAGTCGGACATAGACCAATAAAAATAATAAAAACAAGAGGACACCACAACTGGTCTGCACTTTTTGGCTCAGAAGAGGAGTGCATGACACTTGCAAAAAAGGAAATAATAACACCAGACTACGTACTGAGGATGGAACATCTTGGAAGACGAAGGACCACAATATCGGTATTCAACGTCCCTTTCTTTATCGAGGGCGCTCACGTTGGAGCGTTTTTCGCCAAATATGGAGAGATGATGTCTGTAACATGCGACCAGTACCTCTCCATATGGAATTTCGACATTCTCATAAACCAAAAAACTTTTAACGAGATCCCATATTACATTGAAATTGAGAATGATAAACTGCCGGTAATTGTAGCAGGAAGGAAACCGGCCTGCTGGAAGTGTAACGCGATAGGGCATCTCACATTTGACTGTCCTGAAAGGAAAAAACTAGTTAACAACCCCAAAACTCGTGTTGGAGAGCATCTCGGCCCTAAAATTGGGTTCCCACTACCAGAGTCCCCCCCAAAAAAAGTCAAAACCAGACACCGATAAAACTTTTTCGGATTCAGACGAAGATAACGAAGATAACGAAGATAACGGAAAAAAGGAACCATGGGTTATTGTAACGGGAAAAAAACACCCGGAAGACTCGCCCTTGAGCAATCTAGAAGAGAGGCGGAAGAAGAGGAGACCAGAATATCAAAAGATCCCGGAAAAGAATCGTATGTTAACGCAGTAAACTTAAACAAAAACTGCGAAAAGAAGCACAACCCAAACCTAACCCCCCGCCCCAAAGCAACAAAGAAGACCAGATTTATACACCCCCAACAACACCCATTTCCCCAAACCCCCAAAAACCTCACCACACAAAATGCCGCCCCCAGTAACACGATAAAGGAAAGAGAATATAAACTCATACCACTCAGCCCGGCCCCCAAGAAAGCACGAATCAGCACCCCAAGACCTTCCCCGTTCGCCTCACCACAACAGACTCCGACACCCACACCCCTGCTTCCCCTAAGAAACCACAAATGCCCCCTCCCCCTTCTCCGCTTCTCAAGCACGCCCTAAAGCCCACTCCCCCCCATTCCCCGTTGAAAACCGACATATCTAGACCCCCTCAGCCGCCCCAAACTTGTGAAATAATTACTGCCCCCGTCAAAGGGAAGGGGAAGAAAAGACAGCCCTTCTACCCTGGTGAAGATATTTGTAAAGTTTCAGCAGAGGCGATCACCAGGGCAAAAGGGCACCACTTTACCGACCTGAGAAAATTACTTGCCTTCACAGAGGTTAATGGCAAATCAATCGAAGATCCGTACAATTTCCCAAATGCCACCCGGTTACTCACGGTGATACGACCACGAGAGGAGGGAAAATCTGTTTGGAGGATGTTGGAAGAGGCAAACATAACCTTTGACATTTACCCGCAACTAGCGGTTCACGAATCCCCAACTCTAAGAGAGCTACGCAAGTCTTGTCATGGGAGGGTACCCATTTTTTTGCACCCTTCCCTCTACAGAGCCGTAAAATTAATCTTCCCCTTTGATGTCGGCGGTGTGTCCCAGGATGGCCTCATCAATACTGCGATGGGCACTTATTCCATGGGAAAAACCGCCGGTATCTTGACCTCATCAATGTTCGTTGGAGAATCTCAACTCTAAAGCACTACAATGGCACTCTTTCTAGCAAGCGTGAATGTCCGAGGTTTGAGGGCCGATCTTCGGAAATTACGATTATGCCTGGACCTTCGAAGCCTTGGAGTGGATATATGTTGCGTTCAGGAAACTCACTTAATTCAAGGTGATTATTTAAGTGCGCTGTCTAGGGATTTTGATGTCTATTCAGCGTACTTCAATTCTAACTCTAGGGGGGTTTCCTGGCTGGTGAAGCGGACTATTAATGCGTCGTGTGACCCTTGTTTCATGGATTCGGAAGGAAGGCTTTGCGTTCTGGATGTTACCATAAAAGATAAAGCATTTCGATTGATTGGGGTTTATGCGCCCAACCTCCAGGCTGAGCGTGCTCCCTTTTTTCGGCGAATCGAGCGCTTCATGAACACACCTCGTTCAGTTATCTTAGCGGGAGACTGGAACGCGGTCCTGGATCCCGATTTAGATCGCGCGGGGAATCCTTCTAGGGGTACTAACAGAGATCATGATGCAAAGACATTTCGGGATTTTGTCGGTGAGTTTGATCTTATCGATAAATTCCGAAATGAAAAGCCTCATGACATAGTGTGGACTTGGACAGCTAGACGCGGCTCCGGTGCAGTACAGCTTTCGAGTTATATTGACCGGTTCTTAATTAGAAGAGTCGACGTAGATTTATTAGAATGTCCAAGTTTTCATAATATAGTTTACTCGGATCATAGACTTGTTCGTGTCCGTGTAAACTTAGATAGCCGTAAACCTAGATTGGCTGGGTACTGGAAACTCAACACTTCGTTGTTCGATGTGCAGAGTTTCCGGGAACAGCTACTACTAACATATCAGCGGGTAATGACGGGGGCTATAATTGGGAATAAGTTGTGGGGAAAATTTAAGAAAACCATTAGGTCCTTTGCTGCTGATTTTAGCCAACGACTCAACCTAGAATCTAGAGCAGCAAAAGCGACACTAGAATCTAGACTAGATTGGGCGGTGGCAGTGGCGGATAGTACTAATGTTACTATAATTAAGGCGAAGCTCGCCTCCTTGACTAGCAAGAAACACGAAGCTTCTTTAATTAGTGCTAGATTAAAGAGAATGCCTCATGAGGAAGCAAACATGGCCGCTGAATTGCGTGCAGAGGAGCGTCGACATGCTACCGATCGATATATCGCACGTGTCACATTGCCGGACGGACGTACCGTGACCACAAACGAAGGTATTTTGGAGGCGTTTCGTAATCACTTTCAGGATCTTTTCACCAGGGAGCCCGGTTTGTCTTTAGCGCATTTCGACCCCTATTTAGCTGACTTTTCTCGCCTCGCGGCGACCGAATCGGCTAGGTGCGAAGGTTGCATAACGGAGGATGAAGTCATGGAAGCCCTAAAGGGAGTCGGCCTGAATAGATCTCCTGGGATCGATGGTTTGCCCTACGAACTGTATTTGAGGTTGTCGCACATTTTTGTCCCCTTGCTGACAGTTTTATTTAACGCTTGGTTTAGGAACGGGTCAATACCTGAGTACTTTACCAAGGGGATTTTGAAATTATTACGCAAGAGCAAAGATGGTGGGGATGGGATTAATAATTTCCGGCCCTTAACTATGCTAAACACAGAGTTAAAGATTTTGGCCAAGATTTTAGCAAATCGCCTGCAGACTGTTTTGGCTGGTCTGATTAGCCCCGAACAGACTTGTTCTGTGAAGGGTAGGACCATTCAGGATAATTTGCACGCGATACGCTTAATCATTGAGAAAGTCGACACAGAAGCCGCGATGATCAATTTAGATCAGTCCAAAGCATTCGATAGGGTGGACCATCGCTACTTGGAGGCTGTTTTGTCATCGGCCGGTTTTGGCCCGCAGTTTCGCTCCTGGATTCGCCTCCTTTATGCAAACCCCGGGGTGCTGGTGGAAGTGAATGGTTTTAGGTCGAAGCCCTTCAAATTACCCAGATCTCTTCGTCAGGGTTGTCCGCTTTCACCGATGCTCTATGCGCTTGTGTTGGAACCCTTCCTTCGCAGGCTCAGGGTGAACCCGGTCCTACGCGGGGTTACTTTGCCAGGTGCTTGCACCATACTGAAGTACTCTGCCTATGCCGACGACGTAACAGTGCTTGTAACGAGCAGTGCCGAGATTGGTGTCGTCGACAGAGAAATCAGAATGTATGAAACGATAACAGGGGCCAAAATTAACTGCGACAAGTCTGTTGGCTTGCGCATCGGTGCCTGGAAGGGTGCATCCCTACAGGGACCCTTCAGCTGGACTGACGGGCCTTGCAAGCTACTCGGCGTCTGGTTCGGTCCTGATCTTCAGCTGGAGAAAAATTGGTCGGAAGTATTGAAAGCGATTCGGGCCGCAGCTGGTCTGTGGACCCGTAGAAATCTTTCATTAAAGGGGAGAGCGGAGGTGTGTTGCTCACACATTTATCCGATCATCCTATATCGTCTATCAGTACTTCCACTCCCGTCGGATACACTGCTTGAAGTGCAGCGGGCTCTTTCCCGGTTTTTATGGCTTGGTGAATCCCCTAAGGTCCGTCGCGACATCTGTTATCTACAGCCTTCTGAGGGCGGTCTGGGTATGCTAAGTGTTGAGATTCGTCAACATACGCTTCGGCTTTATTACCTGAATCGAATGTGTACACCAGTTGAGGGAAACGGTGGCTTCTGGAAGGAAGACATCAAGAAAGCCTTTCCGGCTTTGAAAAGTGTGCACTTGGATGAGGGGGAGGCACACAGGTTGCCCCGAGGCGAGTGCTCCTTTTATCGCGAATGTCGACGGGCTTTGAAGTTCCTCTTACGGGTAAAGGAAAGCCTCTCTGACACCCAGCTGTTGTCTCGTAAGGCATTGTATCGGGTCTTAGTGAGGGGATCTGTTCGAGATGAGAAGATTGAGGGGCTCGGTTTGTCGAGGGGGGAGCTACGCTCAATCTGGCCTTGGGCGCCTGGGCTAAAGGTCTTCGATAATGACGAGGCATCTCTGGCCTGGCTGATTATTAGAAATGCTATCTGGGTCGGCAAAAAGCTTCATGCAGCTGGTATTAAGGCTTCGCCTATTTGTTGTCGTTGCGGTGACGAAGACGAGACTGTAAGTCACGCCTTTGTTTAATGCCGCATCGTCGTACCGCTCATTAAGTTAGTTGCAGGCCTCATGGTTCGCGTACTGAATGTAACGTCTTTTGACCTGGAACCGATTAATATATGTAGCAATTGGGCTCCGACAAATGATAGGAAAAGACGTTTTGTGTTTTATTGCTTACTAGCGTTGTTGAGAGGTGTGATATGGCAGACACGTTTGAAAGTTGTCTACGACGGTGAGACCTTCGCTGCTCCCGACCTTATTCGAATTTTCAAGTGTCGTCTGAAGATCCGCATTAAGGCCGAGAAGGCGAAACTCCCTTCGGCAGATTTTGGTGAAAGATGGGTGAAAGTTGCACGATTGTGTCGAGTGAGAGGAGCTAGTCTACAGTGGTATCTGGACGTGCCTTAGGCAAAGGATTTTGGGTCTCTCCAACGAACGTTGATCCTGTCCCGTTTAAGGCTAGATTAGTTGACCCGTTTTTGACTATTATTTTTGTTCATAACTTAGCTAGTGCATGAATGATTTCATTAGGGTCCCGTTTTATTTTTGGCCTAGCCCCCCCCCCTGTTGTTTTTTTCCCCCCCAATTTTAGTTTTTTAATTCCCCAACCCCTCTCCCGATTAGGTGACAGATAGCCAGATTTGCCAGAGATGCAGGTCACCTTTCGAGATTTTCGAAAGAGGTGGAGAAAAATAAAGCGTTCGGACCTGCATCGCGTTTCGACTGGAAAATCCGCATATCTGCCACAACTTAGAAATGGGGGATCCTTATACTAACACGGGGACTTTTTTCATTGTATATAAATTCACGTTTTTTTGTATATAAAATTTTTATTACCCAAATCCTCCATCTCATATTGTGTAATTATGGGTTTTAAGTAGGATAGTCATGTTATAAATTCTTTTGGTGTATGGTGCATGATTGTAGTGTGGATGTGGTATTTTGGTGAATGATGGTTACGAATGAAACTAGCCAAGTTAGACCAGTCAGAATAAGTTAGTGAAGACCGATCTTTCCCCACCCCCTTTTTTGGCCTTGTGCCACATTTCTGTATTTTTATGCAGAATAAATATTGAATCCAGTAAGATAGTCGAACTCTACTTACCAGGCGTATATTTCTTCCCTCTGTACTCTATTTTCTTAATACACTTGCTTCTACTTTATACCGTGTTCGTGTCTTCATTTCAGTCGCTTTAACAGGGCCACAACACTTTCGTACATATTTTACTAGTTATACCTTTTTTATCTTTTTCAGATTAGAATTGCTTAATAAACCGGCACTAACAGTACATTTGAATCAAGTAAAAGCATATTTCAGTTGTGATGATCTCAAACAAATAAGTAACTTTCTACAATAACATTGTGTACCAAGTTTCTGACGAATAAACTTTTTTTACATTTTAATTTTAAAGTTGTGCAGTGATCCGGGTAGAGTGCTTTTTCATAACAAGAATAGACAATTTATAGAAATAGGTATCCAAGAAAATGTTAGTACTTGTCCAATTTTCTCTGAACACTCCCATTAAAGACAAACGATAGCTAACTTGACTGAACAATCTACACAGTATTAACCAAACTTTAATTTTTTTGCTTTTTACTCTAACTTAACCTTAAACTAACCTTTTAGTTTTAATTTGGTATTGTGTAGAAGCATTCGACATTGTATCAGCTTCCTCTATTCATAGTCAGAACTGCTTACATTACAACTACGTCATAGCTACGGAGTTTAGGATACGTATTCGTCAAAATCACCAAAGAAATAACATTGTTTGGGGTGGATTCTTGATAGATAACATGTCAATAATGAGACTTTGCAATAAACTTTTCATTACTTTAATATTTTGAATTGAGAAAAACTACCTCATTAATAATGGAAAATGTTTGTCAGTACATATTGGTTATCGTAAATAATTCAATTCATTAATATATATTTAATCTTATTTCCGAAAATCTTTGTTGCTGTTTTAGCAAATTATGTTATTATATTATATACCAAAATGACCAGATTCGGCATTAAATAAGTCGAAAAGTGTTATGCCGTAAAATGAAACAACCAAACCAAACACCATGAATAAACATTTTAAGATAGAAAGAACTTTATTCTTCAAAACTTTTACCAAAATTACCTGATTTGGCACTAAATCTACTCTCAATTAGAGTATACTGATTAGTTGATCACTGGCTCAACCAGGGTGAATAGGTTCGTTTCCTTTGGTAATATTTTTTATGTAAAACTGGACTCCATGGTGGGTGGAGGATAACAGTATCAATGAAACAGCAGAAACCATTAAAAGACCCCCACACACACACAATAAAAAAACAATTCCACACAAGATTCTTGAATAATTCAATCTAATCTCTCCTTTTTTGATTGAATATGATTCAGAACTTTTTCTGGGATGATTTCTTGACATCTATGCTGATGACAGAACTGTCCATGGCAGCACTTTAAAGAACACTTTTTATCAAGACCTTGCTGATTCCTTTTCCAACCTGAAACACATAGTGCAACGGGTAAAAAATGGCTAAAACCAAGCTTCTCTCCTTTCACAACCAATACTCGGATTCCAATTTTGCCTTAGTTAAAATGAATGGTTCTCTGTTAGGATTGACTTTCACCCCAGATCTGAAATGAAGACTTACCTTAAATCTGTTGTTGAAGTTCCTGGAAAATGGATCATTCTACCGTTCCAGAAAGTACCAGACTCCTGATGCAATGTTGTACAAAACAAACAGATTCACTCATGTGTTACAGGTGGCACAATCCACAAGAATTGAGATGCCACTAAATCATAAAGAACTTTATACTAGGTAGACCTATGAGAATGTCGTCTCGCAACTGACTAAAAGAAAACGCAAGTTTTTGAAGATATCAGAAAAATGTATTTTTGTATTAATTTCTGAACTGTTATTAAGCTCCGAACTGACCATTACCGCAGATATTGATCGATAATTGATTATTTTTGTAATGAGGATTAGTCGTGTAATTTGCTCATCAAGCCATTACCCATTCTATGTGCATCCTACTCTTGTAACAGAAGATGGTTACCATGGCTGTCAGTAGTTTTTTCCGGCAAGAACAAGTTATGGTTTAGCGTAAAGGTGTCGCATTGACAAGGATTCCGACCAGTTTGTGCCCTGAGGACAAATAAAAACAACCAAAGAGAACTAATCCATAAAGATGAAGATAAAAGAATGGAAGAAAGAGCGCAGTTGATTGCAAGTTGAGGCGGACATCAGAAAAGTAAGAGTATTCTCTTTTTTCCCCCAGCCATGTTGTTTGTATTTCACCTTTGCTGTCAAGTTAAAATTGCCATGATTATAGAAGAGGATAAAGTTTACGTGTAATCCGTGGGAGGGTACTATATAATAATATAGAGGAGCTTACTAGTGATTTTAAAGGTTAAATAAGAAGCTTGAATCATCTAAAGTATAACGGGAATCTAGCAGGAATGTATTTGTGATTTTAAGGCTGCCACAAGAGGCAGTTGATGTCCTTTAACAGAGCGCCAAGGCCAGCAGAAAAATGTATAGAAAAGATGTGGGGACATCCCAAAATAGAATGCGAACACAATTTGCTAAATAGCACACCATTGCAGAAATGAGTTGAAGCGATATCCAATGAACTAGACAAGTGTATGAGGGTGTAATGTATCAAGTTACATTCATTGGGTGAAGTTTTTGATTGGCCCAGAGGGCGCCTTTGTTGTAATTGTTGTTGTGTTGATTATAAAAAGAAGAGACTTTAACAGATCGGCACTTGCTTCAGTCTTGACACTTAGTGAATGGTGCAGACTTAATAATTGGCGAGTAGAAGAATATGCGAGGAAGCGATTTGGAAGATTAACACAAACATGTGCTGGAAGTTTTTAAGAAAAAAAAAAAGTAAACACACTCATTGGATGTGTTCGGAGTTCCCAGAAGCATAACAAAATGAAAAATAAAATGGCGTTGATGGGCACTTTACGGGAATGGAACGATGTTGAGGAGTCCTGGATTAACTACATTGAACGTGTGGAGTAGCCAATAATATTGAGAGTGAAGGGAAGAAAAAGGCGATTTTATTATCCGTTATTGGTGCAAAACACTATGCTGTGTTAAGAGGTTTAGCAGATAATCGTCCGGAAAAGAAAACGTTTGATGAACTAGTTGGGCTGATGTAGAGACATATTAAACCAGCACCTAATGTGATTGATGAAAGATTCTTGTTCAACACGAGGGACAAAAGGGAGGAAGAGTCTATAAGTGACTATGTGGCCGCATTCAGGAAAATGTCCGAACACTGCAATTTTGAAGAGAGGGTTGGTGAATACATACGGGACCGCTTAGTCTCTGGAATTAAAGATGTGAAAATCCAGGAACGCCTACTAACCGAAAGGAATCTAACGTTGAATCAAGCTATTGAAATCGAATCAGCCCGGAAATATTCTATATCAATGCAGGAAACATTTCCCGATTATGAAAAAACCCAATACACAAATTACCCTTGAGACGGGAGTGTTACAGATGTGGTAGTACCAGACACACGGCAGATAAATGTACATTTAAAAATAGTGAATGTTACAGATGTCATAAGACAGGACACACCCGCAGAAAGTGCAGGCAGCAACAAGGTAAATTCTTTAAAATAACTAAAAAGAGCGATCCAATGAATGTGGTGGATGAAGACCAGATAGTTGAAAAAGGATTCACTATGGAAAGGTTAGATCTGGATGAGAGGGAGGTTCGGCAAGAAGAATTGAATTTATACAATGTTTCTAACTTGCAAACACCACCGGTAAAAGTGGAGCTGTTGTTAAACAAAAAAAAAAGTGGTCATGGAGGTAGATACAGGATCATCTTGTTCGGTCATTAGTTTTTAAAAATTTTAAGATCTGGGCAGGATTGAGGATTTTTAAAAATGCACAGTAAAACTGACGACGTATACTGGTGAAATAGTAAAACCTCAGGGGACAACAGTTGTAGAGGTATTACATGAAGGACAAGTGAACTGTTTACTACTACTGGTTGTGAAAGGAGAGGTACCAACACTACTGGGTAGAGATTGGATGAAGAAGTTAAAGCTGGACTGGGAAAGGCTGTTTTGTTTAACAAGGGAGAACCCATCGAGGCTTAAAAAAATACTTACAAAATATGATGCCTTATTTAATGGAGAAATGGGATGCCTGAAAGACTTTCAGGTGAATATACCCATTGATAAAGAAGCCAAGCCCAAATTTTGTCGAGCCAGGCCTGTACCTTATGCTTTGAGAGAAGGGGCGGAGAAGGAGTTATACCGCCTAGAAAACCAAGGCATTTACAAAAGAGTAGAATATTCTAGATGGGATGCACCCAGTGCCCGTTGTTAAAAGTAACAATGGGGGGATCCGAATATGTGGGGACTATAAGCAATCCATCAACGCAGCAGCTCCATGTATCAGCTACCCTATTCCTCGAACCGAAGATATATTTGCCACACTGAGAGGGGGTGAAAAATTCAGCAAACTGGATTTAAGCCACGCCTATCAGCAGCTGAAATTGGAGGAAGGTACCCAGGAATTGTTAACTGTAAACACACATAGGGGTTTGTACCAACCCACAAGGTTACAGTTCGGAGTGCACAGTGCTACAGGCATTTTTCAACAGGAGATGGACAAACGATTGAAAGATGTTCCTTTCTGCAAGGTACGAGTGGACGATATACTAATTTCAGGTCCCGATGATGACAGCCACTTAAAGAACCTAGAGAGAGTATTACATACGCTGAGCATAGCTGGGCTCAAATTGAAAAGAAGCAAGTGCGAATTCCTTCTTGAGGAAATAACCTATCTAGGGTTCTAGGTTAGCAAGGATGGTACAGCTCATCTACCAGAGAAAGTGGCTGCGATGGCAAGAGCCCCCACACCCAGGAATGTTACAGAGTTGAAAGCCTATCTTGGGGCAGTAAATTATTATTGCAGCCATTTACCAAATTTGTCCACACGACTTGAGCCACTGCACAGTCTAATGAGGAAAGGCACAGTTTGGAAGTGGGAAGCCTGCCAACAAAAAGCTTTTGAAGAGACAAAGAAAATGCTGTGTACAGCACCCCTTCTGACTCATTTTGGCCCATCTAAGCCCACACTTGTACAAGTGGATGCTTCTCCTTATGGCTTGGGAGCTGTATTGGCTCATAGGATGGAAGATGGCAGTGAAAAGCCAGTATGTTACATCTCCCGAACGCTCTCAGATGCTGAACAGAATTATGCACATATTGAAAAGGAAGGGCTTGCCCTGGTTTTTGCAGTGAAGAGGTTACATCAATATCTGTTTGGAAACCCCTTCACGATGTTCACCGATCACAAACCGTTGTTGGGTCTATTTGCAGAGAACAAGCCAATTCCTGCTATGGCAGCTGCCAGGGTTCAGCGTTGGGCCCTATTCTTGGCTGCCTATAATTACACGAATATTATTACTAGAATATCGAACTGGAGCCCTCAATAGTAATGCGGACTGTTTGAGTCGTCTTCCACTGGAGGCTCAGGAAAAAGATATATCTAAATCCACTAATGAAATATTTATGATGGATCTTGTGGAAGCTCCAGTTAAGGTTGAAGCTGTGAGAGCAGAGACTAGGAAAGATCCGATCTTGAGTCAGGTATACAAATTCACCATGAATGGCTGGAATGGGGTCAGTTGGAGTGAACAGTTAAAGCCCTATTTTAATAAACGGGAGGAACTGACCTGTGAAGATGGCGTGTTACTGTGGGGAAGCAGGATTATTATTCCTCCTAAGTTGAGAGGAAAAGTTCTGCAGCAATTACACCAGACTCATGTAGGCATTGTGAGGATGAAAGCATTAGCTAGAAGCTGTGTATGGTGGCCAACACTGGATGAAGATATTGAGTGGACCGCCAAGGGGTGTGAAAGTTGTGTGCTAAATCAGAAACAGCCCAACAGAACTCCGATTCATTGTTGGGAATATCCAAGTCAGCCCTGGGAAAGAATTCACATAGACTATGCTGGTCCAGTTTTTGGACACATGTTCTTAATAGTGGTTGATGCCTACTCCAAATGGATGGAGGTTTGCATAATGAAGACATCCACTGCTGCAGCTACCATTGAGAAGTTGAAGGGAATCTTTGCGACTCATGGTTTGCCTCTGCTGGTTGTGAGTGACAACGGCCCTTGTTTCTCCAGTGATGAATTCAGGAGGTTTTTAGAGGCAAATGAGGTTAAACACATATTCACAGCTCCTTACCATCCCTCCTCCAACGGCCAGGCTGAACGCAGTGTGCGTACATTCAAGGAAACAATGAAGAGGATGGACAAAGACACAAAAACATCTCTTGAAACAAAAGTCAACGGATTCCTTTTTAACTACAGGACAGCTCCACACACAGTAACTGTGGTTCCTCCAGCTGAATTGCTGTTCAAGCGACAATTAAGAACAGCCTTTCATCTGTTACAGCCAAACAAGTTTAAGAGCAGTGTGTATAACTACAAAATGGAGAAGGGTACTAAGATCATGACACCGTGCCGAAATCATGGGGTGAATGATCCAGTCCTTGTGAGGAATTTTGGCACTGGTCAACGGTGGCTGGGGGGTATCATTACGAGGCAGTTGGGTAATGTCAATTTTGAGGTAGAGACCGAGAGAGGAGTTACACGAAGACATTCAGACCAGATCATTAAAAGGACAATCCGGGTCCCAGAGGAGAATGTGACTGATATGAATGATGCCGCAGAGGACATGGTGACAACCAGTACAAGGGAGTCTACTGAAGAAGAGGGAGTTCCTAAATTATTAAAACAGGATGAGGCTGAGGTGGAACCTATAGACTTCAAACAGAAAGCATCGCCTATTCCTCGGAGATCTGAGCGTGTAAGGAGAGCTCCATTTAAGTTAAGAGACTATGTTTAGTGATCCATCTAAGAATGGAGGAATGTAATGTATCAAGTTACATTCATTGGGTGAAGTTTTTGATTGGCCCAGAGGGCGCCTTTGTTGTAATTGTTGTTGTTGTGTTGATTATAAAAAGAAGAGACTTTAACAGATCGGCACTTGCTTCATTCTTGACACTTAGTGAATGGTGCAAACTTAATAGAGGAGAGCTATCTATGCTGGCCGACCATGATTTACTTGGAAAAGGGGAGGGGTCATACTGGCCTGAATATGATATCTATAAGAACATGTTAGGGAACCGAGATGTCTGGGTTTACAAGATCAGGGGTGCTCAGACTAGTTTCTAAGTTGTGAGGTTGGCTAAGATCAGTCCTAAGTTAACAGGTTGATGGGCAGGGTGGTCTGTCTGGGAGGTTCCCATAGGAAATGTTAGTGGGGAGGAAGAATTACTTCTATATAAGTTTGGTCAGTCCCAACAAGAGACCAAGTGATGTAGGCTCCCGGGACCAGTACAAAAAAGAATAGATCCTCTTGAGAGCTCTTTAGAAAATGTTAGTGGGCAATCCACTCAGAAGTAAGAGGCAGAGTAGTTGTGGAGAATGGACTGAAAGTATAGTTATATTGCATAATCCCGAAAGTTAAATATGTTTTTTTTTTCTTTCGTGGTCAGTAATAAAGATATCTAGAAGGGTACCGTTGTTGATGAGAAACACATTCAGAGTGTACGACAGTTGAAAATGTGGAAGGATGAAATGATACAGTATTGGAGGGTTAAGAAAGACCAAATAGAATAAAGTGTGTTAAAAATTAAATTATAATCAGTTGTTAATTTTGAATTATGGGATAAATGGAGTATTATCGCAGTGTTTGGTGTTGTGGGAATTTAATTAATGAAATTGACAGGTGGAATGTATGATAAAACTAGCGTAGTGGAAGGGGAGTCAATACACACAATGACTTGCGTAGTAATAGTTATGAATGAAATTAGGAGAAAGACAACTAGAAGACTGGTGGGGAGCTGCTCTAATCGGTTTTTAGCTTCCGAATTCTCTTGTAAGCGGAACAGCTATGAACTCAGCAGATGGTTTCCTTCCTTTTCTTGAAAAAGAAGCAACATGGACGCACCGTACGTGTTGAAATCTTTTTGAGTGGCATCGCTTCTGTTGCTTGAGGAAGAATAAATACTACATGCTATAGTGGATGAGTGGAATAAAATATCCTAGTTGATTTTGGTTAGAATTCAATCTCATTTCTTTTATGTGGTTTGCAGAAATGCAGTTGTTGGTAGTAATGTCTTGCATGGCAGTATATGCATAGTGACTAGTATCTCGTTGGGAGCTGAGGTAGTAGCGATCGAGGCACATAAGTGAGGTGTAGGTATTATAAACCCGTCTGCGAATAGCAGTCATTACTATTATAGGAAATATTTTAGGGGGCCATATTTAGGACGGTAATTGGGGAAGAGATATTATTCATCCAAAAGATTAACAAGTGTGAAGAAGTGCCAGAAGCGTTTAACTCAGGTGGCTCAAGTAACGTGGTTAGGAATTGTATTAACTTGTTTACTGGAATTTATGGGAGCTAAGTGGGGACATTTGAAAACACAGCTGGATGTTCTGTCTTGAGGACATTTGTCTCTAAATGGTGTGCCCCCTGGTCATGTGAGGAAATTGTTACTCTAGATTCAGAGTGAGATACCACACCATTTGAGAATGGCAGTGGACTCATCAAGGTTGATGTGATCCTATTTGTGTAACGTTATGGAAAGACCATGTGAATCCTCCTAGTGTGCTCAGTCTGATGTATAGTTTGAAAGTTGGTCAATGGGGAAATCCTAGAGATAGCCTGTTCGAGGGGTAATCAGGGCATTGATATAGCCCCATAACCCACCCTGTAATCAGACCAAATAGATTTGGATGAATTAAGATAGTTAAGGGATTTAACAGGATCATGGAACCCTCATAGGCATATTCAAGTTATTAGCAATCTTTGCCCTCCTCAAAGAAGATTGGGTTGGAACATTTGAAGAAAAAGCTAAATATTTTAAGTAAGGAAGAATCTGAATGTAAACCAACCCAGGCACAGTTTAGTAATTATAATGTTAAGATGGCTAAGTAAAAAGATTGTAAGGACAGTAATGAAAGGTGAATCCAATGGCATGGTTGGGGTCTTATTAGAGGCTCGATCCTTGAAAACCAGTACTAAACACAATTGGCTACGAAACAATGATCCAGTGGGAGTGCCGAAAGTAAATTGTGAGTCAAGAAAAGTTCTCAAAACCAAGAAATAAAGTATTGATGTGCAGCTTATATATTTTTTAAAGTGCATGAAAAATAAATATGAACAAACTGCACTCCTTTCATTAAATCTTTGAATAGTCGTTTGCTCAAAGTTAAGCTGAAAGAAAAAGTGTTGCATGAAAACCCGTAAATGGGAAAATGATGAAGACCTGACGAATTTACAAAATGCATTTGAGTGCAAGGACAAAAAAAATGAATTGAAATTCGAAAAGGTGATGAAGCTTGACGAACTTGAGATACAACGTAAATTGGAATTGCGTGAAATGAAAGAAAGAACAGGCAAATCAACATTTTTATGAAGAATCACGAGAAAGCATTAAGTGACGCTCTTCAACTTTGATTTGATGAATGTTCTCAATATGAAAAATAGAACGACTGGAAAAGGAAATGGGTAATATTAAAACCAAGAACAAACGATTAGTCTAGTTTCTCGAACGTGGATGGACTGCAAAAATCTTTGGCCAATTACGAGAATGATAAACGGAGTTTTAAAATAACCAATGGTGTTTAAAGGTAACTCTTAAACGTAAACATAAGGTACTTGGGCAAGATTTTGAAAAGATCCAAGTGAAACTTAATGAATTGTACAGTTGGTTTATGAAGTCAGTCCATGAAGTCCAGCAGAAAAGCAGCTTCAGGAACATTGTTTTTAGAGAGAATTTCCTATGCTGGGTGAACTGCTCGAACAGAACGACATTACATAGGCTGACAGGTGGATTGGAGTTTTATAATGGTGAGTAGAGAATTTCTCGGGTTACTTGCCTTGACAGAATAAAAAACGTATTTCTGTTCTCTGAAGCTGCCGTTAGATGCCAGTTGTTTTGTGTAGTGCAGCTATGTCGATGAGCTCCCAATCGATGATAGCTGTTGTCCAGAGTTATTGACTTGTTGTAGATCATCAGAGGCGAGGGTGCATGGTGCGACTTTTCATCTTGCTAATGTTTTTGTTTATTATGGAAATCGTTCCAGACAAGCCAGTTGATGTAAAGAGCTTTGTTTGCTGCAGGATTTTCGGTGCTTGTTGGTCTTTTCCCTAGCTCCAAACACTCATTAAAGCAGGCAGACTGTGGTGGGTTAGCACCTCTTTTGTTGGGGGCTGCCCAGCTTGCAGCGGGTAATAGCTGACCAATGGGACTGTCAGACAACCGATAGTGCCTAGCTGTATCCCATGTTGTCTGGTGCTGTAAATAGTTGCACTGGGGCATTCTCTCCAGGGTGCAAGCCTGGGCAATTTGTATGGAGATCTTGAGCTGGCCAGACATCAGAAGAAGAGGTTTCTTGAGACACAGCGTTTCGAACCATCATGTGAGAGATTTAGAAGATGAGTGAGGACCAGTGATGCCGGCCACCCTACCAGGTAGGATGTAGCTTCCTAGAACCCAAATATGCATCGCTACTATGATAATGTATTATAAAAGGCATTATCATAGTTTCGTATATAGCGAGGATACTATGATAAATGTTTCTGTTTACTTTTAATAAAATATAAAAACTAAGTGTTATCTATTTAAGGTATCTAGTTTATTTTGCGCAGTAGGAATAAATGCCGGTCAACTACCGCATGTGTTGGCCATTTGGTAATTGTTATAATATCGCTTATTTTCAAAAATATTATTATGCATTTATTTAATATCTGAAATCGTGATTCGTTTGAAAAAAATACTAATAACTGTAACGTTGACGATCTTTGAACTTTTGGAAGGTGAATTTGCAAGTCAGCGCCGCCGGTGAAGAAAAGCTGAACACGTCCGTCTTCTGCAAATTGCTATTGATCTGCCTTCTCTTTTAGAAGGGGTTAGTCTTTTTATTTATTTAATTTAGCGATTTTTTTATGGAAATCGCTCCAGACAAGTCATGAAGCCACTTGATATTAGTATTTATTTATTTATGTTTAGCTCCTACTTCATAGTAAAAAAAACTAGCTAACGATAAATGTTAGATGCATAGATTCCGACACAGAAAACAGCAATTCTTCCACCTGTCAGAAACATCGCTCATGGAATGTGAGGACTAAAGGACAAAATAAGGGAAGTGAGAGTTACGAAAATGTTAAAAGTAAACCCTTAATATTTGTGTAAGAAATTGCGAAAACATGGGATTACCTGGCAAACGGTCTCGGTGTGCGCTTTGCAGGGCTGGACTGTCCAAAAAATGGCAAGATGGCGTCGGTGGCTTAATATTGCCAGGTGATCACGTGAAATCTCGTGTTCTCTCATGCACACGAGAGTCCGGTTTGAAATAAAAGCGGGTCGCTGGAGGCAAGATGGCGGGAGAAAAAACGTAGTCAACGGAAGACGACGGCGACGCTTTTAAAGAAGAAGAAGACGTGGAAGAACAAGACGTGGAAGAAGAAGACGTGGAAGAAGAAAACGTTGGAGAAGAAGGCGGTGTGCACTAATCCAGAGTCCCTTGCGAGTGTTGTTCCAGTGTCTACTGAAAAGAGTTTCTTGGGCGTTTTCGACCGTCGTTGAGATTTTTTCTGGCATCTAAACGTACGACAGGGAAAATAACTTTTTCTGCTACAAGCTATTTCGGCATTGTTATGGAGAAATTCGACATTAGATTAATTCCGGAATTCGACGGCTCTCCTGCTGGTCCATCGGTGGTCGAATGGCTGGAGAAGGCCGAGCGTGTTTGCCGGTTGTGAAAAATTAAAGACCCAGCTATGGTTATCCCATTGAGACTCACTAAGGGGGCTTACGCCGTGTACCAGCAGCTCGAGGATGATGCGACCATGGAGCAGATTGCACAAGCGCTGTACGGGACATTTGGTACAGATCCTTTTGTTGCCTGGAGGCAATTTTCCGAACGCCGGCTTGGGCCGGGGGAGACAGTGGACGTCTACATGGCCGACTTGAAAAAGCTTGCTGCTCCCTTCGGTGGTGCGAGTGACCGCATATTGGCATGCGCCTTTTTGTCTGGACTTCCAGACGATGCAAGTCGACTGCTGCGGGCATCGTCGAGACTCACAGAGATTGGATTGGAGGAGTTGTTGGCGAGAGCACGAAACATCTTGAAGGACGATCGAGAACTGGTCTTTGCAGCGGTTGACACCCTGGACTCACCTACGATGCTATACATGTGGTGGCCCCAACCACTTCTCCAGAGACTGCAGAAGCGGCACAAGGCGCACGCCAAATTATGGAGCACGAAAAGTAATACGGTGTCACCAATGCAATAAGCCAGGCCACATAGCACGGAATTGTCCGGGAAACGGGCAAGGGGAGGACGCCGCAGCGCTAGCACCCTCCCCAAAGCGGCATTGAACAAAGCGCTTCCTGCAGTGACAGTTCAAGTTGATGGGTGTAAACGTTCAGCGCTGGTTGACACCGGCTGTACCCAAACCCTCCTTCGAAAGGAATGTTGCACCACATGGAAGAAACGAAAAATCCCCGTCCTAACTGTCGGCAAAGGCTCATTGGTGTGTTGTGGGGTCAGTGTTGTTCATATCAGCATTGGCAATGGCCCCCCGGTGGCTGTGACGGTGTTGGTGGTCGATGGGGAGCTGCTCGGATATGACCTTCTCCTTGGAATGGACACTATCACACAGCTAGGCGGAATTACTGTGAACAGCGCCAGTGATGTGAGATTCTCTCGACCAGACAAACAAATGTGTGCAGCAATCACTCTTGATGAACCCGATTTCCACGCAGAATACGACAAGGGCACAAACACTTGGACAGCATCCTGGAAGTGGGCAGGCGACCAGCCACCAGTGTCTTTGCGGAATCGGCTGACAGAGTATCCCCCTCCTGCGTGGCTTAGGGGGGCAGTACGAGTCAGAACTTCAAGTGTGGCTGGATAACGGCTGGTTAATTCCATACCCAGAGGATGAGCTTGGGCCCCCACAGGGGCTAATTCCCCTGATGGCTATCAGACAAGAGAACAAGCAGAAAGTTCGACCTGTTCTTGATTACCGGGAGCTTAATGAACACGTTGACCCATACACTGCGGGGGCTGACGTCTGTGCTCATAAACTGTGAGAGTGGCGGCGGCAGGGTGCGGAAGCGGCCATACTGGACTTGCGAAGAGCCTACCTGCAAATACGTGTTGAGAAATCGCTGTGGCCGTTCCAGACGGTGGTAATCAAAGGAACTTGCTTGACCAGGTTGGGGTTCGGCCTGAATGTAGCCCCAGGCATCATGACGGCGAGCATGCAGGTGATCCGGCGTCAGGATGAAGCTGTGCAACAGGCGACATCGTCTTATATAGACGACATTTTTGTCAATGAGAGCCTCCTGTCTGCCCAGGCGGTCAAAGAACACTTTGAGCACTTCGGGTTGTCGTGCAAGGAGCCGGAGCAGCTGCAGGATGGAGCGAAGGTGCTCGGGCTGCAAGTGGGCGGAAGTGCAGATGGCCTCCAATGGGGAAGAGGTGGTGAAATCCCGGAAATACCATCTACCATCACACGTCGGAGCATGTTTTCCGTGTGTGGAAAACTGGTGGGTCACTTCCCTGTGTGTGGGTGGCTCCGAGTGGCTGTGACGGCTATAAAGCGATGGGTAACTTCTTTGTCAACAGGATGTGACGATGAGGTGCGTGATCCTGCCATGCGAAGCATGCTGGTGGAAGCTGTGGCCAGAGTGACCAATGATGACCCTGTACGGGGGAGCTGGTGCGTCGATGGGAGTGAGTTTACAGTTTGGGTGGACGCCAGCTCACTTGCCCTTGGCGTTGCTCTGGCGGTCGACGGAAGTATAATAGAAGATGCCTGCTGGCTCCGGCCAGAGAATGACGCTAAGCACATAAACCTAGCTGAACTCGATGCTACACTGAAAGGAGTCAATCTAGCGCTTCAGTGGCAGGCTAGAGTCCTCCACGTTATCATGGATTCCACGTTATCATGGATTCCACGTGTGTGCATTGGTGGATGACCGATGCCTTGAACGGAAAAGCACGGCTGACAACGAAGGCATCGGCCGAAATGTTAATCCGGAGGCGGCTTGCTACCCTAACCGAAACCATCAAGGAATACAACTTGGTCATAGATGTGACACTGGTGCAGTCCTGTTTGAATCGAGCGGATCGTCTGACCAGAGTGCCACGCCGTTGGCTAGACCTGCCGAAAGAAGTGAACGAGCCAGCACCTGTAAATTGCGCTGCGGTGGGATGTAGACTCAGCCCGGAGCGTATCGCCAGGTTGGTTGACCCCTCTGTGTCACGGAGGGCTGTGAGAAGCTGCAACACCTGCCAATCGATCGACCTAGCACCTGTCCGGTGGAAGAAGGGCACACTCAGTGTGAATTGTAATTGGGATAGGATTGCGATGGACATAACTCACTACAACGGGGGGCATTTCTTGACACTTATTGACTGCGGACCGTCCAGATGTGCATTGTGGCGGTCCCTTCGCCGGCAGGACACGGCTGCCATTGTCCATGAGTTGGAAAGTGTGTTCCTCGAGCGTGGCCCTCCTTCTGAGATATTGACCGACAATGGCCCCGCTTTTGTTAGTGCACCGTTCAAACAGTTTGTAGATGGCTGGAGTGTCCGTCTGCATTTTCGGTGTGCCCATGTGCCCAGTGGAACGGAATTATTGAGCACAACCATAGGACTGTCAAGACCATCGCAGTGCAGAAGGGTTGTACGGTGCCTGAAGCAGTCTATTGGTATAACGTCACCCCTAAGGACGATGTTTCACCCTCCACCGCGCCAGCCAACACGCTACATACATACCATGTCAGGGCGAGAGGTTTGGAGAGCAGCTCACTGCCTGAACCAGAGCCACCACAGGAGAACATAAAAGAAGGAGATGTCGTTTGGGTTAAAAAAAACCGAGGCCAGTGCACGACTCGCTACGGAACCGGTCGTGTCACTGAAGTGATCAGCCCGCAGGCGGTGCGAGTTGATGGAGTACCCCGTCACATTAAAGACTTAAGATCGGTATTCCAAACGCAGCTGCCACTTGACGAGGATAGTGAAATTGAATCCGTGACCAGCGAACCATCATTCTGGTTCATGACGGCTTCATCGCACAGCGACACTGAGAGTGGTAACCTTGAATGATGATGAAAGCCCGGACAATGATGCCGCGATGTGCAGCCTTAGGTTCGCCGACCTTCATGCCACGGAAGACAGCACAGATGATGATGAAGCCCCGAATCCCCCTCTCCGAAGAAGCACTCGAAGAAAAAGGACACCGCCTCCCTGCTCTTGCTGTGATAATGAGATCAGGGGGGAGTGTGTAAGAAATTGCGAAAACATTACCTTGCAAACGGTCTCGGTGTGCGCTTTGCAGGGCTGAACCGCCCAAAAAATGGCAAGATGGCGTCGGTGGCTTAATATTGCCAGGTGATCACGTGAAATCTCGTGTTCTCTCGCGCACACGAGAGTCCGGTTTGAAATAAAAGCGGGTCGCTGGAGGCAAGATGGCGGGAGGAAAAACGTAGTCAACGGAAGACGACGGCGACGCTTTTAAAGAAGAAGACGTGGAAGAACAAGACGTGGAAGAAGAAGACGTGGAAGAAGAAGACGTTGGAGAAGAAGGCGGTGTGCACTAATCCAGAGTCCCTTGCGAGTGTTGTTCCAGTGTCTACTAAAAAGAGTTTCTTGGGCGTTTTCGACCGTCGTTGAGATTTTTCTGCTACAAACACTGGCATCTAAACGTACGACAGGGAAAATAACTTTTCCTGCTATTGCAATCGCCTGGGGTGCCCAATCGGGAATGCTAACGGGCGTGCTCAGGCATTTTTTAAAGGCAGAGTACACTTCATCTAATGTACCGGCTCTTCAAAATCTTCCTTGAACTTGTGTTTAATCTCCTGCACTTATAGTAGTTTAAAAAAACAAACTATTCAATGTCTAAATACAAAGGAATGATGGATGAATGTCAAGGGAGATAACCTGAGTGGGAAAAGGAAAATAATGGAGTTACTTCCCTTACACTGCAAGATGATTTTTGTTGGTAAAATACAGTTTTGCTACAAACAATGCTCTTTGTTAACGCAAACCCTAACTCTAAGTCCAGGCTGGCAATACGAATATATATATATATATATTATATATATATATATATATATATATATATATATATATATATATATATATATATATATATATATATCACTCGTCCATTTGTGAAATATCGAAACGTTTTCATATTCCTCATTTAAAAACACCCGAGAAGGACGTTTGTTTTTTTTTACTCGCGACCATCGCACGAGTATATTTCAAAAGGATTCTTTATTTTGATTAATTCAACAGAAGCGTTGTTTTCCTTCTTTCGCCAGGTAAAAAAAATATTTAACGACATTTCGGGCACGTCTACTTCACTTACGTGTCACTATTTTGTTCATACAAGTGGAATTCTTGTTTTATACTTCACCAACAACATCTTGATAAGCAACTCACTGGTAATGTATGACATTTGTACATGCTTAAGTGGAAACGACATCAGCCCTAGTTAGATGGGAACGGCGGAGGTCTTGGACTGCCAAGTTGTAAAGTTGGTAAAGGATAGGCATCCAGCCGTAAAATTGCCTTAAATACAATGTCTAGTCGAAATACAGCAGGAAAAAAGAAAGGCAGTGCCAGTAGCACTAATGCTGCTGGTAATGTCTTGGGCTTCGTAGATCCCAGGATGCATGGATCTTCAGGGCCTGGCTATGGCAAATCATACGAACATCCAGAACTTTTTCGCATTGAATCTCTGAATGTTGGAACCATGCGAGGAAAGGCAAATGAGGTGGTGGAGACAATATCCAGAAAGAAGATTGACTTGTGTTGTTTACAAGAGACGAGATGGAGAAATGAAGGTGTGAGAAAAATAGTCGGGAGAGATACCAACTGCAAGTTCTACTGGTCTGGGAATGATAAAGGGACAGGTGGAGTGGGAATATTGGTGGCAGAGAAGTGGTGGGAGAAAGTTTTTGAGGTGAAGCGAATATCCGACAGGATAATATTTGTTCGTCTTGTTGTTGGAAAGTTAGTGTTTGCCATTGTTTGCATCTACGCTCCACAAGTTGGACTCAGCGAGGAAGCAAAGGACAACTTCTACGAGCAGCTGCAGAGCCTAGACAATCAGGCCCTACCCTCATCAGAGGATTAATTGTGGTCTAATTCAACAAATAAACCGGTTGTTGTTGTTGATGATGATGATGATGATGATGATGATGATGATGATGATGATGATGATGATGATGATGATGATGATGATGATGATGATGGTGTTTCTAGAGTTTAAAATCTCGGCCATCTTACAGGAGGCCAGAGGCATGGCCATCGTAGTAGTTTAGGCGCATCATAAAAGTATGATTAAACATGTCTTGAAAGCAACTATCGTGTCAGGAAAATATGCAGAAGTTACCAAGAATAACAGACTTGCCAATTGGATTTGAAAGGCTACAATTTCCGGTCAGGCTCAGCTTTGCGATGATCACAAGGGCAATCATTTGAAGTTTTTTGAGTGAATCTATCAAACTCTTTCTCGTCACATGGGCAGCTCTATGTAGGTTTTTTAATAGTTGGACGCACTGGTCTCTTCATTCTGGCATCACAGGGAAACCCCTAAATACTGTCTTTAAGTAATAAGACATATTTATGAATAGAATTGCTTACAAGAAATTCAAATTAAACCAGACTATAGAAGTGATTGCTATAATTACAATTTCAATAAGATATTTGAAATGCTTGATTCAGTTTCTCAATTTTACTATAAAACAAAACCTTTTATGAAACAATTTGAATTTTCTCTCATGACTTTACATACCTCATTTCTTTAATAAGCACACAATATGCATTGTTGTTATATATAATTCAGTTTCTTATCTATTTCAATCTAGAACAATGTTTCTAATTTTATATTAACACGTAAATAAGTTTGTTCTTTTTTTATGGTCGCAATCGAACAGCAAATAAGAGCTGAACATGAATGCCTCCAATTTCATCACTTTTTTTATATGATACAAAGGTTTACAGCGCATAAAGGATCTTTACTTGGTAGCTATATGTATCACTACAAAACACGATTTTTCCATCTTCCTTGGTGTATTTTACAAATGAAAGAAAAACATGTGCATTATACACAACTCATTTTTCTTTCCTTTTTCAGTTCTCCAACATGAACTTTCAGGACTTTTCAACGATTTACATCAGGCAACCGATTTTTTATGGTAGGTTATGTTTAATTACTACAAAACACGACCCTATCATATGAGTTAGTTTATTATATGGTGGTAATAAATCTTTGAAATCTGTATTTTTATGTAATGTGTAGTAACAAGTTACTTTTTAATAGATGACTTATTAGTTCTGATCAGTAAGAAAAAACTCGGTGATAGAAAGAGTCAGTTTCTGCAATAACATGGTGTAACATCATTTTTGAGTTTTTGTTTTTGGGTGGCGCAGAGGATACGTGGATATCAATTTTTAAACAATCTCATCACGATACGTTTTCACAATTAAAAGCAGATATAAGATTTCGGCATAGGAATTCGCTTTTTTTTCAATTGACAATCTGTTTTATGCATAACTCATTTTTTTCCTCCTATTTTAGTTTTAATTGAATTAACACGAAGTAAGACCCATAACTAATTAAGCAAATCAAGAACTAGGAATTTATGGAGATAATTTTCTTACTTATTTCAACATATATTATTATGTTAGTCTTTTTCTATTAACACAGTTCAAGATTACCTTGTTTTACTTAGTTTTGGCAATAATTATATATCAATTGTTTCCTTGTCACTACAAGAAACGATTTCGTTCTGAATTACAAGTATCTGTTTAACGTGTTTTTTCAGTTGACATTGAGTTACTGCAAATGAAGATCTGAAGACGAATTTCCAACTGACACTGCCAGTACCTTTGAATCAAGTAAAATAATATTCCAGTTGTGTTGATCAAACAGATAAGTAACTTTCTACAATAACATTGTGTACCAAGTAATAAACCAGAATTGAATATATAAATAAAAATGAAATGATGAAAATAAATTGGACAATTTAAAATATTTATTAATTCATCAAGTGTTCAAGCAAGGAAAATAAAAATAAAAAATTTACCCTTAATCCATAGATTTTCAAAGATAAGCTCTTCTCAACAAACAAAAAAAACAGTAAAATAATAAATTACTGGTTAGCATAAAATTAAAAAATTTAAAATTAAAACAAAATATTTTTTTACCATCTGTTTAAAGAAAAATATTTCAAGGAAAGCTTCCAAAATCGGGTAGAAACACAATTTTTCCATGAAAATAGTTCTAATATTTGTCCAATTTTATTTTCATCATTTCATTTTCTCTAATATTAATGCTCTATCTATAATATCGAGCATTCCCATATCATGATAGGATCTAAGATAAAAATAAAATATTTATCTTTGTATTTTCAATTATATATATATATATATATATATATATATATATATAATATATATATATATATATAATATATATATATATAATATATATATATATATAATATATATATATATATAATATATATAATATATATATATATATAATATATATATATATATAATATATATATATATATATATATATAATATATATATATATATATATATATATATATATATATATATATATATATATATATATATATATATATATATGTACTAGCAGGAAGACCCGGAGTTGCTCCGGATTGAATGAGGACCATTACTATGTCCTTTTTCACTATGCTCATAGCACCATGTTACTTTCTTTTTTTATGCCTCCCCTCCAATATAGTCGAAAGAAGCTGAAATCTTGAGAAACTCTTTGAATTAGTGTCTTATACATATGATTTAAATCTAATTAAAATCGGATATACGTATTTGAAGTTTTAAGAAGATACTGCCCATAGCTCACTTGAGGGGAGGGGCACGGAGAGATTCGGCACATAGAGGGGAACATAAGAGATTTGGGACCACTTCCATTGTCTTTGCCAGAAAATTTTACATGTGAATACACTTTTAGTTTCTATGTAGATTCTCTAACCTTTCTTTCTATAGTGAAAACACACACACACACGCACATATATATATATATATATATATATATATATATATATATATATATATATATATATATATATATATATATATATAAAATAGTTTGTATAAAAGAAAATGAATTTCTCCCAGAAATAAAAAAAATCTTTTTCATACGTAACCCTCTCCCTATATTTCATTTAATGAAATCTTAAAATATATTATAAGCGATCGAAATTTTAAGGTCCTGGGTATGACCTTAAAAGACATCCAGTGGTGAGGCCTCCATTTGGGAGCTGTGAGGAATGTGGAGTTGCCCCTTAGTTACCATTGCTCCCAGGTCCACTCTGGCCCAGAATGGTAGTACCTGTTAGGGTCCCATCTATGGATCAAATAGAACCTACTGGCGCTACCAAATCAGGCTGTCTGTTATTGACTTCCTGACTCAAAATGCACCAAACATTGATGTTTTATTGTTTTTTCCTTTGCAAAACTCAATCATGTTCTGTAAAATCCAAAACAAAAAACAACAATTTCCCTCCCTCCCTTTCACTCAACCAAACACCATGAATAAATACAAAACTTGAAGTATAAAACCCTTCACTAAAATGGCCAGATTCGGCATTAAATAACTCGAAAAGGGTTGATATGTCGTAAAACAAAACAATCAAACCAAAATTTTGATATTATATAAAGCTGAAGATTCTAAATTAAGATATTTATTTTTTATGTTTAATCAAACCATAATTTTGCAAACTCACTGTAAAAATTTTGTAAAAATACTGCTTTTTCTCATTAATATATACTATAATCTGGTGAATTGCAAAGAAAATTCTTAAAAATAATTAATTTTTAAGAGATTTAAATGATTTCAACTTTGAAATGTTTAGTTTTAAACGTCAATTTTAGAGAAAAGGTTTCCTAAATTTTCAAAATATTTAAATATAAAATAAAAGTGACTATTGCCAAGTGATTTTTTTGGGGTGTGTGTAATTTTTTGGTTGTATGAGGCCAGGTTGTGCGAAAGGAGGGAGGGGGAATAACAGGATAAAATATGAAAAGGAGAAAGAAATGGGAGAGACAGTAAGAGAAAAAAGCAGAGAACTGAAATTAGGTCATCCAGTATCAATAATGGTCAGTTTTTGTTTTAGTATTTCTTTTAGTTAGATTAGAGAAAGAACCCAAGTCTTTGTATTATGTGTTTTTTATAATTATTATTATAAATGAGACTTTATTCGATGACGCATCTAAGCCTCATGTCATGTGCATGTTTGACTATTACAGATTCTAATGGTATAAAATTGTTGTGTTAATATTTCTACATCGTTTGTTTCCTAGCTTACCACCTCATTCTACATCCACACACACACCAATTCATATATATATATATATATTTAAAAAAATTTTTTTTTTAACATAGTTCACCCCAAACAAGGCAGGCCGCCACTGTAGACGTAAGGGGCTACTGAGAAAAAGAAAAGGGGAGAAGGTAGGGGGCGGTCAACCTAGATTGGGATCTGCGCAGCGAGGTGTCTGTTTACATTAGTTTTAAATTTCTGCATGTCTGTACTGTTGGGGAAACAGGGGCAGGGAGGAAGTTCCAGAGGCCAGCAGTACGAGGAAAGAAGCTATTTGAGTAGAACACACTCCGACATCTGGGGACCTCCATAGTGAATGAATGAGATTTAGTTGATTGCTGAGTTAGTCTAGTGAATTTACGTCGAGGGGGCACCAGAGTAGCCAATTCATCGAGCATAATTCATTGAAGTATTTGTAAAACAAGCACAAGGATGCTACATTGCGGCGATGGGACAGAGGCTGGAGCTTGGTTGACAGTGAGGGACCTATTAGGTTGGCGATTCTTTTTTGGACCTTGTCAAGGAGGGAGAGACTAGTAGATGATGCACCAGCCCAGATGTGACAACAATACTCCATGCATGGGCGGATGGTGGCTTTGTAGAGATACAGGATAATGTCAGGTGTGAGGAGTTTACTAGCACGGTAGAAGGCGCCAACCTTCTTTGCGGCAGCCTTGGCAATGTCTTCAATGTATGCTTCCTTAAAGGAACATCGTTCTATGTTAGACGCATGGCTAATGTTTTTGTTTTTTAGGGGGGGGGCCTCCAAAGGATGACTCCCCTAAAGATGGAATAAAAATCCCGGAAAAAGAAGACGGGGCATACCGTCCATATTCAAAGGGAACAGGGGCTCCCCTTGTAGGAGTCTGAATCCAAAATGGACTGCTCCCCTAGCCGAAGCTCCCCCAAAACAGAAAAAAACGTTAAAAAAATAGCATACTGTCCGGACGTACAAACCAAAGGGGCTGCTTCCCCAAATAGTGTCTCCCTTACCGAAGCTCCCCCAGTGGCGAAGCTGTACTTTCACAAGAGATCTTCCCTGGATGAGATCAGGATGATCTCTTTGACATAAGCTTGGAGGAGGCAAGCCTGGCTTCCCCAGGAGCTGGCTGGAGTTCCCCCAATGAGGGAGCAGCAAAAGAAAAAGAGGCGGTATCACCCAATGTGGTAGTGTCCCCTGTGATGGAGGCTAGCCCGGAAGTCAGAGTTCCCCAAGCGAAGAAGCAAAAAAGGGAAAAGGGATGGTTTCACCCAATGTGGCCAATCCTTTCCACTTCCAACATCCTCCAGCCTCAGGGATTAGCACCATCGAGGGAGTCTGCATGGGGGAAGAAGAACACAGAAAAGAAGATGTCCCCATAGGACAATAAAGAACTATACCAGAGGCAGTATAAAAAGTACATTGAAGGGAATGTACTACAGCCTGTGCCTGGTTCCTGAGAGGCGATTGAGGACAGGGTTTTGTACCTCATCATCTCAGAGTTAAAGGAAAATTGCCTCCTGGGACTCAAAAAGAGGACATGGTGGAGCTACTAAAGAAGTTGAACATTCTGGCAACCTACATTTGCCAGAGGAACTTCTCCATCAAGGAAGGAAGCGAAACGACTTTCCATGAAATAGATGAGGAGTGGGAGAGTGAAGCTACAGCCAGAATACCATGGTAGGAGGAGAACCAGAGTCCACATTTATAATGCTCTAACTTAGCTATGCGCAGATTACCTGGATTCGTACCTCAGCCAGTTGGGGATGTGGATCAAGTAGACCCGGTAAGGTCAAAGAGTGGTAGACTATACGATCGCCATGAGGCTTATGCGGCAAGAATTCCACACAATTCTAGTGGTGCTGATGCATAGAGGCTGGAACATGACGGTCGTTGTGGAATGGTGTCACACACACACTGCTAGTTTTGCCAAAAGCAAGGCCACATGGAAAAGAACTGCCCCCACAAAGCAGTTCCCAGAAGCCCCAGTTCCGGTACGAAGCCAGCTACAGCTACTCTTCCAACTTCTGCACCAACACCAGTCCCAAGATCAGCAAAGCCCTTGGGAAGAGCGGAGACGGAATGGAAGAGTGGTGAGCAGAGGGCGGAAGAACTCAACTGCTTCTGCCACGGTCTCGCCATCTGTCTAACCGCAAGCATCAGAAGAAACAGCAGCAGAATCAACTAAACGTCCCCATGCCGCAAAAGCGGCAGGGGATCAAAAGAAAAACAAAAAACTATTTTTACGAGGAGGATGGAGCCATTGAGGAGAAGGCACACACAAACTTGCTCCCCCCTGGTTCAGAAAAAGAAAAAGAGAAAACGAGGATAAGGAGCATTGGATTGGAAAAAAATGTCCTACTCTCCCATGGAGCATACTCCATCCACGGCAACATCAAAACCTACACCCACACAGACAACTCCTATCTCTAGAACAACATTTTCGGAAAAAACACCTGCCCTCACTCTGCAAACACCGGACCCCAAACTTCATTCAATAAAACAAACACCTGTACACACACACACCACCCGCTCCAAATCTGCTAGAAGAAATCAAGTTGTGCTGTGGATGAAAAGGAACCAATCAATCTCTCAAGAAGAAAAGAAAGAACAAACCCTCACCTTTAAATTGGGGTATGACATTTGTAAAATTAACCCATTGTCTGTCGGCACGGACTTGTCCTTTTGGCATAGGAGGAATTTGAAATCCTTATCAGAACTCCGTCAGATAGGGGAGAAAGACGTTGAGGACCATAGCAATTTCTCGGAAGCCTCTTTCATAACAGCTTCGTAAGGTTCTCAGTCAGTAATAAGAACTATGTCTGACAAATGCTGGAGGCCGCAGAGGGGGACATACCAGAAACAGAAGTTACCAAGGACAAAGACCCTTCCCTGGAGGAACTTCTACCAGAATGTAAGGGAAGGATCCCAATTTTGGTTCATCTATCTTTATATAAGGCACTAAAACTAACTTTTCCCTAGACGTTGCCGGTAATGCGTGCAGCGGCCAGGACACCAGAGAGCTTGCTACATTGAGCATGGTGCATAGAGTCGGCATCTTTTCGCCGGTAGACTTCGGAACTGGGTGCAACACAGCTTAAGGTAAGTCTATGACTGTGCTTGACTAGTTTAAATACGAGGGGCTTGAAGTCTTCAAACCGGACGGTACGTGTCCAGAGAGATCTCTTGTCCCTGGGAGTGGATGTAGCTGCGATCATGGAGACGCACTTCGTTTCGTCTGGGGATTGTCAGGTGTTAACCAGAGACCAACGTCTTTTCAGCATATGGGAATCCCCGGAAGAAGGGCGTCTCCTTGTTTGCGAAACACACTTTGTCTTTGATGGTTAACATTGTCCATAGGGATGTGGTGGAGCAGTCTGGTTTTGGCCGATATTGGCGTAAAAGATTTTGTGTTTTGAGTCGTTGCAGTTCATGCACCCGGTACCGCTCGAGAGAGGGTCTTCTTTATCAAGATCTGGACACTTTCTTTGCGTATATGAAGTGAGAAGTTTTAATTGGAGATTGGAATGTCATCCTTGATCACAAGATAGACATGATCTAGCTAGAAAGACGAAGAGATGTAAGACTAACCTGGCTGACCTAATGGCTAGATGCGATCTGGTCGACAGGTTTTGTTTTGATCATCCGGGGCAGAAGACATGGATATGGACAAATAGCGTACCTTTCTACCCAAATACTTATTTGGATAGAATGTTAGTTAGAAGAGGCGAGGTAGACTTTATATTATGTCCTACATTCAAGTGGCAAGGTCAATTGGATCATAAATTAGTTATGGACCAGTTGAACTAAGGAAATAGGCCTAAATCAGCCAGTTACTGGAAGTTGAATACTTCCTTTGTGGAGATAAGAGACTTTCTGGAAAAGCTACAACTACTTATTCAGTGGGCTTTAGTAGGGTGGTTACCGGGAGTAAGTGGTGGGTTAGCTTGAAAACCAAGATCAAGAACCACTCCTCTGAAATTCAGAAACTGTATATTCAAAGCAAATATCAGTCCCTTCCTTTCACTTTTCATTCCTCATGCAGCAGATACCGGATGTAAGCCAAAACCATGTTACTGAAAATACTTTGCAGCATATGCATCGGGTGATTAACCCCTTTTTAGGAAAACTCGGACATGCTTGCTAACCAGATTTGAAGACATGATCATCTATTTCTGTCTACTAATGTGGAATTAATAAGGACCAGTGAGATATTGATATATTCACGAGCTAAGTAAAGAAACCTCTATCATCTCTCTCCATACACATTCACACATTGGCCAACAAACGTTTTTTCCATTTCATGTTGACACACATTTCGTTTAAACAATAATACGTCTAACTTTCTTCAGTTGTGTTTCCTTCACTGTGCATTGTGTTTCGTGTTTTTGTTTATCAGTTCCTGTCCGACAAACAACTCCTCTAGCCAACAAAACATTGTTAGCTAAACTGACAGAGGTACAAAAAGGGCCCAAAATATAAAATAGTTTTAGTCATGAATACGAGTCGTGACATCTGAGACTATATCTAAGGATTATCAAGAGATATCCTAAATATTTTATTAGCTTTATTTTTAAAATAGAAATCAGTTTTAATAACTTTATCAGTACTTTTATTTAATAAATATTATAATCATATTTTATAAATTAAAAATATTTAATTGTTAACATCAGACAGTAACTCAGAATAAGACCTGTAACATATTTTCTTTTTCTTCTGCAATAACCTTTGAAACACTGAAATAACATCGCCATTCTCACTGTTTTATTGTTTGTTTCTAACCTTATTGTTACATATATTTTTTTAATTTGCTCATATAAAGTTTATAGATGTACTAGTTTGGGACCATCGTGTTAGGAACATTTTGTTGAATCAATTTTTTTGGCCTGAATTTTGGAGATAGCAATACAGACAAATGCCCTTTAATAATAGATTCAAACTATTCAACTTTTGTTATTTATATACTTTTAGTTTTTTGTTTTTTTATCAAGTTGAGATGATCCAGCAGGTTTTATTATATTCTCACTTATATTTATAGATTGAGGTCACAGGTTCAAATCTTAAAAGGAGTGATATAACTATAGAGCTCCAACTAATGCTGATAATGTAGTATTTTTAGTTCTTGATCCCAGTCAACATTTGAGATTGAATCTCGCATTTCACTGTAATTCCCCTTGTCAAAAATGAATTGAAATACTCTGAAAGGCAGTACCTATAATGTCGGGGCTTCCCGTCTCGCGGGTATCAAGCAATATGCAAGAACAACAACTCAGAAGGTAATGTGTTAACAACCGCTTGGTCGCAGATAGACTGCCGTCCAAACATATATTTATTGAAGAGCGCACATACCTAAGGGTAGATAACTCATAGAGTTATGTCCCTTTGATTGGGGACATCACATCCCTCCCCATCTTGGTGGGACAACTTGTCTTATTTTATTTATTTATTATTTCTTTTTATTTATTTATTTATTTTACATTATGTAGTCTTTGAATCTGGCTGGGGGCAGTCTTTCCCGAGATGGATTTCGTCTCGGTAACTGGTCAGCTATTTGTGTTTTGGGTATTTCCAGGTCTTCTGAGGTGTGTGAATTGTACTCACTTTCCCAGTCTGAATCAGAGTCACGGTTCTCATTCCTAGGTGTTATGCGGCTTAGCAAAGAAGAGTTTCTAGTCATTTTGTGATTTCCTCTCTGCACCGTTATCATACTTCCCTTCATTTTTGTAATGGTATATGGTTTAGGATTGTATGGTGTTGACAGTTTGTTTTGTCTCTTCTGCCTGACCAAAACCATATCACCCAGGCTGAGAGTTGTTGTTTTTGCCTTTCTATCAGCGTACCCCTTCATCTTCTCTTTTCCTTTGGAGTCATTTTCTTTTATTCTTTTATGTGTCGGCCCTGTTACTGGGCTTTCGATACCATTTGGTATTCCGATGTTCATTTTTCGGCCCGTACAAGCTTCAAATGGTGATATTTTAGTGGTGGTATGGGGGGTGGCTCTATATTGCCTTAGGAAATGTGGTAACTGGGTCTTCCAGTTGTGGCCTTCCACCGTGGCTGCAAGAATGTATTTTTTTAAAGTGCGCATAAAACGCTCTACCTCACCATTTGCCTCCGGCCATAGAGGTGTAATGCGTCTATGTTTGAAACCTGCTTGTGCCGCTAAGTCTTTAAAGTCTTGTCCTTGAAATGGTGGACCGTTATCAGATTTTAGAATGATTGGATATCCTTGTCTAGCAAAGATCATGTTTAAACGGGGAATAACTGTACCCGCAGCTATTGAATCGGCTGTAATCGTCGATTATGACTAATGCATAGTCACCTGATGGGAACGGACCTGCAAAATCGACTGAGATTTCAGTCCATGGTGCAACTGGTAGTGGTGAGGAGTGTATGGGTTCGCGGCTCATGTGCCTTGGGTCTGAGGCTTGGCAGGGAATGCATCCGTGTACTGTTTCCTCCACCAGTCTATCGATTCCTGGGAACCATACTTTTTCCCTTATCAGTTGTTTGGTTTTGACCATGCCCTGGTGAGATTGATGGGCTAAATCGACGGATCTCTTCCTCAATTTTGAGGGAATTACAAGCCGGTGTCCTCGAAGGACGAGACCATTGTGTGTTGAAATTTCGTCCTTGAATAGGGAAAAACTTGACAGCTGGGGGTCATTCCATCGTCCGTCTTTAACCGCACCCTTGACTTTTTGTAACTGGGGGTCCTGTTCTGTGGCTTGTTTGACTTCCTCAAGAGTTAAAGATTTTGGTATGATATTCTTAGCTATATATCTTATGTAGGCTTCTGCTATATTGTCTTTAGATGGTATGTGTTGTGGGTGACGACTCAGATAGTCCGCAGGGTTTTTGTCATCTTTCCCGGGACGGTATACCAGGTTGTACTGGTAGGGCATGAGACGAAGACGCCAGCGTTCCATTCTCGTTGTTGTCGGTTTGAGACTTTTCACAATCTCTAGAAGAGGTCGATGGTCGGTGGTGATTTCGAATCTCGCTCCATATAAGTAGAGATGATAATGCTCAGCTGCATATACCACGGCTAACATTTCTCTCTCAGTTTGAGAGTATCGTTGTTCTACATCTGTGAGGGCACGACTGGCATAACATAGCACCCTCCCATCTTGTGTCAGAACTGCACCTAATCCAACTGGGCTTGCATCTACCAGTATGTCGGTGTCTTTCTTCGGGTCAAAATACGCCATCACCTCAGCTCCAGTCAACGCTTCCTTTAACTTGTTTGCAGTCGCTTCTTCTTCCTCTGTCCATCTCCAGTTTGTATCTTTTTTTGTGAGCCGTCTCAGTGGTTCACTAATAGTGGCATAATGTGGAATAAATCGAGCCACATACTGTGTCATGCCCAAGAATGATCTGACTTCACTGATGTTCCCTGGAGACTTGCATTTTGTAATAGCCGAGACTTTCTCTGGGTCAGAGGACACTCCATTCTCACTGAAAATGTGTCCGAAGAAAGTCAGTTTCCGTACAGAAAAAGGGCATTTTTCTTTGTTCAGCTTGGCTCCTACTTCTTGTAGACGTTTCAGGGTGTTCCTCAAGCTGATGTCATGAGATGACTGGTCACGTGCATATATTATTATATCATCTGATAAGTTTTTCACTCCAGGGATGTCTCCGAGGAGGTCTGATATAGCTTTTTGAAATAGTTCTGAGGATGCATTCACACCAAAACTTAGTCGCTTGTAACGAAATAAACCTTCATGCGTGGCAAATGTCGTTATATATCTGCTGGGCTCTTCCAGTTCTAATTGATGATACGCATTAGAGAGGTCTAGTTTGCTGAAAACTGTACACCCATTTAAGTCCGCTATTAGGTCGTCTACGGTTGGCATTGGATGTTTAATCCGTTGAATGGCTTCATTTGCCTTTCTCATATCGACGCAAATTCGTACGCTACCATTTTTCTTGGGAACTACGACAATCGGGCTAACCCATGGGGTAGGTCCCGTGACTTCCTCAATCACATCCGTTTCCATGAGACGTTTGAGTTCTGTCTTCACATCTTTTCTCACATGGAATGGTATCCTGCGGTGTCGCTGAGTTACGGGGAAAACCGATGAGTCAATGTGGAGCTTAATGGTAACTCCAGAAATTTTTCCCATCTTTCCATCAAACAGTGCATGGAACTCGTCTTGAATTGGGACCGTCACATGGAACGTGAAGTTAAACGTTATCATTCCCAATGCTTCAGCAGAATTACTGCTCAAGAGGTTCTGCAGTCCAACTGAAGTATTTTCGCTGTCGACCACAAATATTTTAGCCTTACAGGATGTATCCCGAAATTCTATGCACGCATTGATAAATCCTCGGATGGGTATGGCATGTTTTGACCTGTATGCAAATATCCGGGTCGTTGTTTTGTTTATACGTGGTTTGTGTTTTAAATCATCATATACGTGTCCAGCAATTATGTTTACGCTAGCTCCCGTGTCTACCACAAACATTACAGGGGAATTATTCACAAGGGCGGTAACTTTTGGTGTCTTATTCGGATTATTGACAAGGGCGGTGACTCCTGGTGTCTTAATTGGACGTGTAGATTTTACCGAGTAAATAGATTCGTCACTGGACGTATAGGGAGATATCGAGGAGGATTGGTGAAACGAATTACTCTTACCGGCTTTGCTTTACATGCTCTTGCAAAGTGTTTTTTTTTGTGACAATTCATGCATTCTTTTCCTCGGGCTGGACAAGTCGGGTGTGTAGCAGAATATCCACAATAGTGACATGTTTGCTGTCCGCCATCTTTTTTTTGTCCACCTCGTGGTCTGTTGTTCGAGGTGTCATGGCGACTATTTTGCCGCGAGTGTCCACAACAAATGTCTTTACTGTCGTTGACGTTGAAATTTTCATTATTTCTACATGTGAGACGCGTGCGGTTCTCGTTGCTATAAATAGCTTGCAGTTCATTTCGTTCCATGTCTGCAGCACGCGTATCAGCAAGTTCTATTGCCCTAGCTTCGTCCAGGACTTGTTTCAGCGTAGAGTTGTCTCTTAGCGCCTTCCTTCTGACTTTAGAGGATGTGCACCCCTGCAAAATTTGGGCTAGGATCTCTCTGTCTTTATCTTCAAACTCGCACGTGGTGGCTAGAGTCCGTAGTCGGGCATGGTACTGATCTAGACTTTCGTCCATGTTTTGCATAGCCCATCGAAATTTGAAAAGTTCATATGACGTGTTTTTCTGCGGCGTGAAATGATCCGTTATCGATTTCTTCACAGTTTCATACTCGCCCGAAACTATAGAGCCATCGTCCAAAATGTTTGTTGCATCTATGCCCTTTTGCTGGTCCGTGAAGTCATGGAAGATATCAAAGATTTCGTCTCCTGCGTAGTGAAGAAGTGTTGCTTTCTTCTTTTTGTCGTCGCAAATGTCCATAGCAATAAATAAATTTTCTAACCTGTCTATCCATTTTTTCCAGCGAACGGTAGTCGTGTTTTGGTCCGCATGTACGCTGAAACTTGGAAAAACTGGTAATCCAACGCTGGCCATTTTTTTTTCTTTTTTTGTATTAATTCCGGAAAAAAAAAAATTTTTTTTTTTGTATTCAATTCCGAAATGTAACGTGAGCTCGTCACGAAATTCTCGTCGCCAGTATAATGTCGGGGCTTCCCGTCTCGCGGGTATCAAGCAATATGCAAGAACAACAACTCAGAAGGTAATGTGTTAACAACTGCTTGGTCGCAGATAGACTGCCGTCCAAACATATATTTATTGAAGAGCGCACATACCTAAGGGTAGATAACTCATAGAGTTATGTCCCTTTGATTGGGGACATCACAGTACCGATTGGATAAACTTTGAAAATGTTATGGGATTTTAGATCTTCTAATAACATTATCAGTCTTCAGCCATCTTGTCATACAAAAATCGCTGGTGAATATCAATTAGCAAAAATATAGTGTCTTACATCGGGTCGAAGTATTACTGACATTTGAGTTTGGAACCTATTTACAAATTGCTCTGCTATATATTATCATGTGGATTTACATATGAACGATGTTGGATCGTTTTCCTCTTAGTATATCTATTTCTCTTTAAAAAAATATGCAATGTTAGAAATGCTTGTTCATATTAGTCTCACAATTTCGATGACCATTTTTATGTTCTAGAAAAAGATAGCAAATGTAGTTCCAAGTAAACAATCCAATTTTATATAAAACTAGCAAATATATATTCCCTCTGGTTGCATATTTTTACTAGGCTGGGAATATTATATAATTGTGAAAAAAACAACAACAAAATTCCTGCCCTTAAAAACGCTAGATCATGTGATATTATTTTAGCTGATGTAAAAGGAATAAAATAAAATTAAAGTACCTTATTTCAATGTTAAGCACGAATACAAACCTCACACTATTTTTATAAATAAAATAAAGTAAAACCTATTTCCTTTTTATAGATGTGAAAATCAACACAGACATCACAATCTTTTTATAAATAAAATAAAGTAAAACCTATTTCCTTTTTATAGATGTGAAAATAAACACAGACCTCACACTATTTTTATACATAAAATAAAGTAAAACCTATTTCCTTTTTATAGATGTGAAAATAAACACTAACCTCACACTATTTTTATAAATAAAATAAAGTAAAATCTATTTCCTTTTTATAGATGTGAAAATCAACACAGACATCACAATCTTTTTATAAATAAAATAAAGTAAAACCTATTTCCTTTTTATAGATGTGAAAATAAACACAGACCTCACACTATTTTTATACATAAAATAAAGTAAAATCTATTTCCTTTTTATAGATGTGAAAATAAACAAAGACCTCACACTATTTTTACACATAAAATAAAGTAAAATCTATTTCCTTTTTATAGATGTGAAAATAAACACAGACATCACAATCTTTTTATAAATAAAATAAAGTCAAACGTATTTCCTTTTAATAGATGTCAAAATAATAGGAAATTACAACATGGCCGCCAGCGATTAAGGCATTGCATTAAACTTCGATTAATTAATAAATTAGAATTTTATTTCAGGATAAAAAATGCAATTTAAGACTAATTAATAAATTTCATCCAAAATGTGTGCGAAAATCAAACAAAATAAGCGAGATATTCAAATAATCCCTATAATACAATTGAACACCGAACAGAAACGTCTATTTCGTCCGTTCTGTTTTTAATTTTAACTATTTACTAATTTGAAAAATATTTTTAAGCTTTAAATATAAAGGAAGATGTAATACATGGGACGATTCCCCCACACCTTAAAAACAGATACTACACTTATAAATTTTGATTAAATCGAGTTTTTGCTTTTTCATTTATTTAAAAATGTCTAGTCACAAAAAATTATTTTTAATTGCTCCTTAGCCTTTTGCTATGATCAGAGTGTAGTACCTGTTCCAATGGATGCCACACTCTGTACTGGTCTTCAGGTACCGTCAACAAACAATCTCAAAATAGGATTTGGAAGATCATTGATGAAGATCAGGAAGAGGGTTGGGACCAGAATAGATCCTTGAGGTACGTCAGCATTGATACTATGTGCTTCAGACTTCTGTCCATCAACAACTACTTTTAAAGACCTATCAGAGAGAAAAGATTCGATGGTTGAGAAGACATTTCCAGATATTCCATAGCTAGCAAGCTTGTGAAGCAAACATAGACTCAATTGATAGATTCACTGATCATATGTGATATTATGCTCAGCACGTCGGTTGTTGATCTTGAAGGAGAGAAATCCATATTGCTTATAACTAAATAGATTGCTTTTGCTGAGGTGACTGACAACTTCATTTATCACAGATTCAAACAACTTACTCATAATGACCAGGAGACTGATCGGACTGTACTGAGATGCCTAACATTCACAGGTAACATGAATTGAAACAAATACATAGAAGACACTGCCAAGGCTGCTGCAAAGAAAGTGGGCTCCCTTTACCATGCTAGAAAACTTCTCACACCTGGCATTATCCTGTATCTCTACAAAGCCACCATCCGTCCATGCATGGAGTATTGGGCTGGTGCATCATCTACTAGTCTCTCCCTCCTTAACAAGGTCCAAAAAAGAGTCGCCAACCTAATAGGTCCGTCACTGTCAACCAATCTCCTGTCCCTGTCCGATCGCCGCAATGTAGCATCCTTGTGCTTGTTTTACAAATACTTCAATGGATTATGCTCCGATGAACTGGCTACTCTGGTGCCCCCTCGACGGAAATTCACTAGACCAACTTGACAATCAACTAAATCCCATCCATTCACTGTGGACGTCCCCAGATGCCGGAGAGCTTTCTACTCAAATAGCTTCTTTCCTCATGCTGCTGGTCTCTGGAACTCCCTACCTGCCCCCTGTTCCCCGACGGTACTGACATGCAGAAATTTAAAACTAATGTAAACAGACATCTCGTTGAGCAGATCCCAATTTAAGAGAGTAGAAAGTGGACCATGGGTTTACTTTCGGCAACCATTGTAAGTCTCGCTTTCCTTATTTTGTCCTTTAGTCCTCACATTCCATGAGCGATGTTTCTGACAAAGGGGGAAGAATTGCTGTTTTCTGGGTAGGTATCTATCTATCTAACACTTATTGTTGGCTAGTTTTAAACTTTGAAGTAGTATTTTTTTTTTAGCTCTTAACATCAAGTGGCTTCATGTCTTGTTTGAAGCGATTACCATAAATAAAAAATACTACTCTTATAGAGAACGCACCGTGTTTCCGTGACTCTGCGCCATCAACGTTTGGGCAGGTCTCACAAGCACCTGAGAGTTGACGAGGTGAAAACTGCCAAACGATAAATTGAAGACTGGCAGACGATAAATTCATACAAAGAAAATCAAACTAAAATACATATATAAAAATAAAGAACAAACTGTTGTGAAGTTGTCCAATAGTAAAAAAAGGAAAGTCAAGTCGAGGTTTGGTTAAAATAACAAGTGTATTAATATAAAGGTACAAGGTAAAGGAACTGACTGGCACTTGGCTAGACAGTTACAAGACTGTCCTTTTTCTCTTTCTCGTGACTCGCACTATTTATAGTGAGAACCGGTGTAATTTCTCTTCTGTAAGAACGGCCGGTGTAGCACAAACCATAGTTAAACAACTGTTATTAATTAGATTTTTAGGGTTTTTTATCGTCAAAAGAAACATTGTTAATCAAATGTTCTTAAATAAAAAAAAAATTTTTTTGTGCACCGAACATTTTCAAAAGATGATTTTTTTATATAACAAACAACAAAACCACTGTTTTTTTTTCAATTTTTTAAAAATATTTTCTGGGTTAGGGTTTAGGGTTAGTCTTTCGCTAGAAGTGACCATTGCTGACAGAACTCAATGAGTAGTTCGGAAGATTCAACGCGCTGACACAGATCGTAGAAATTCATTATTTTTTAAATGCGCTGCAGATCATAGAAATTAATTTCTTACACAAGTTATCGTCTGCTTGCTTGCAACCTGATTGTCTAATGCCTGCTGCAACCTGATTGGTTAATAGTTTTGTCCACTCTTGGGCACTTCCGAGACCTGCACGAACGTTGACAATGCGAAGTCACGGAAATGCGGTGCGTTCTCTATAAGAATAGCAAAATAATTGTATCAAATAAAAATATCATTTTTTTATCTGCATTTATTATTGAAACAGTGAAATTTTGAAGTCACTTTATCAGCAAAATCGTGCGGAAATTGAGCATTTCTGTACATTTTTGCATGCGATCTTTGAAACTAAATGATCAATTATCTTTTAAGTTAGGAATCTAATTTTTCGTATAAATTCTTATAACACAAAACCCCAGTTTTCACCATGAAAGTCGTGTTGATTTTCTTAAAAGTGACAACTCAACCAGCCTTAATGTCGAAAAGCTTTGGTATCAAATGAGTTTTTAAATGAATTCCGGTTGCAACATTTTATAGCAATTTCGATGATTATGGCCATTTGGTCTCTTCATAGAATAAATCAGTTAAATACAAACTAGACGTAAAAAAAAGATAGTTTATCTTATCAGTTGGTCAATAAAAATATCTTGGGTTGTCAAATTCTTAAGTATTTATTAGAATTATGATAATGATATTAAAAATAATAATCCCCCCCCCCAAAAAAAATTAAATTTTTTGTTTACTGCCGCACTCGAGAGCCTGTTTGATAAAAATAGGATACATTTGTAGATTCAAACCGCTTAATCACACTCTAAAATATATGAGGTTCTACATTTTTAGGCATAAGTGCGAACACCCCGAAAAACTTGGCAGAAAGAAGAAGAAAAAATAATTATTTTAGACATTAGAGTGGGGGATAAGTTTTACATATAAATTAAATATGAAATGATACCTCATTTCCGGGCCATTCTAACTTTTTAGAGTAATTAACCCCCAAATTTCTTTTCGAATGGCAAAACCATGAAAGATAAATTTGTGTTTTTTGGGGGTGCGAGTAGGGGGAAATCATGCTGAAAAGTTAGTAAAGTAAAAGTTAGCAAAGCCCCCCCCCCCAAAAGACAACAACCCTTCCTTGTCCCTACCACTCACCCTAAGTCTGAGTGACAAATCCCCCTCTAAACAAAAAACCTTGTAAAACCACACGTATTCGCCTAAAAACATACCCCCCCCAAAAAAAATGCACAGAATTTATCTCCAATAAGTAAAAAATGGCCCAGAAACATTAAATTTATATGCGAAACTTATCTCCCACTCTTATTTTTAAAATAATTCAAGATGTTCACATGTAATTGCCTAAAAAAAGTAGAATCTCATTTTTGGCGGGAGGAGTGATTTATCTACAATAATACCAAAAACACTTTCTTTCGTCAATGGCAACAAACATTCTGCACGGAATTATCTTTCAAATAGTGATTAACACGTCACTATTTTCAGAGTAGACCAACTTAATTACGGAGCCATAAAAAAAATAGACAACACCCCCTCCCATCTACCAAACCGGTTGCCTCCTAAATTTCTAGTTAACTATTAAAAACAGTTATTTAAAACGACAAAATAATTATCAAAATCGGTCAATTTTGGGTGAATTTCTGAAAAAATGTGGGGGGGGGGGGCAATAAAATGACAACTCAGTCTTTATTTTTAACTGATTGCGATTGATTGGTTCATTTGAGTCATGTGAGACAAATCCTGCCGGATAGTGGAGGATAGTGCTGCCATCAATTTAGCATTACATATGAAATAGAGGGGGGAAAAACAGCGCTTGTTTATTTACCACCACCACCATCACCACTTGTTTTCACCTTTATTATGGACCAATTTAAAAAAATTTTATTCTGTGTAATATCACCTATTATGTCACTAGAGAATTCACGTTTTTTTATTATTTTTTTCAAATATTGTAGATTTTATAGGGGGGCAGTTTCCTATATAAATTTAACGTAAACTGGTCACCCACTTTATGACCATCAACAATTTTTTCTTTCCCTATCATGTTACTAGAGAATTCCCGTGTTTTTTTTTAAAACATAGTTCACCCTAAACAAGGCAAGCTGCCACTGTAGAAATAAGGGGCTACTGAGAATTAGGGTGAAAGTTTTGGGAGTCATCCTAAATTGGGAGCTGTGCAGCGAGATGCTTGTTCGCATTAGTTTTAAATTTCTGCATGTCGGTACAGTCGGGCAAACAGGGAGCAGGGAGGGAGTTCCAAAGGCCGGCAGCACGATGTTGACATATTGACAGTGCTTATATTAATATGTGTGTGTGTGTGTGTGTTTTATCTGTGACAAAGTATCTGGGGCCCCAGGCCCTGCGTCGAGACAAAGTGGAGATATAAAACTAGTATATATTTGACGTAGAAACAAACTTATTCAAACAATAGGAATGAGGCGTCAGTCAGTCTCGTGAAGTCATGTTTTTCAGTCAGAACCGATTGCCACCAGAAACGAGGAGACAGTTGCCAGATGGGAAGTAAAGATTATGAAAATCCAGGATCTTAAATTTAATTCTAATAATATCAATAAGAGGATATTATTGTTTGAGTAAATGATATGTTTTCGATTCACGATTCTGGGAGGGCTGCTTAGACTTGGCAGATAGTTAGTTGGGCCTGTCATCGTTAATCACGAACTCGATCAGTGATCATCGCCAGCTGTGTGACAGAATGAGAAAGCATTTATTTTGGCGATAATGCCAGGCCAGAAAGAAAATTCTATTTATTTTAGGGAAGGGGGAGGAACGAGGCGCATGTTCACACTCTCCTTTAATAAAAGAATGTGCGTTTTTCACGCACGAGGAATAGAGAAGAGTAGAGACGATGACAGAGCCAGTCAGAAAGTTGAATCGTCGAGAGACGGAGTCGGACAGACTCCGGCACGCTCAAAGATGGCGTGCATCGACGAAAAGAAAACCAGACGAAATCCTCACCGTCGCCCACTGATTAGTGACTTAAACAACAACTTGTGAAACGAATTCACACACACAGAGAACCAACGAAATAACTTAGAGACAATACAACCTTTTGCTAAGGACATTTACGAATACGATAGACATTAATCCAGTGTAAAATCAATTCTTTTATTTTATTAATAATTACTCTTCTATACAAAAAACCCCGACTGAGTTTTTGAACATTGTTCTTTTCCTTTTGTTCTGCTTTGAATGATCTTCCGCCCTCACAGAGCCAACCGGTTGCTGTTCGCCCAGTGATCACTCGCTGATATAAACAGTTTCAATGTGGGAGTTGGACGAGACGACAAGATCGGCGATGTCATCATCATCATCGTCGCCATCCCTGCCTAGAGGAATTTCGATCTACATATTTTTTTATTGCCACTATGACGATCGGCACGAGTGGGAGTCACAATCCGTCACTGCGACCAGGGTGTCATGCCTGAGCGGTTGATGAGACCACCGTGCACATGAGTGGGGTTCATATATCAAGCTGCTGCTGTTGACTGCTGATTATTGAATTTGGACAGTATCAGGGGAAGCTATTTCCGCCCACTGTATATTTTGTTATTCCCGTCAATATATTGTTTTTTTAGGGAGGGCCTGTGGACGAATGGTTATAGCACTTGTCTTTGGGCTGGACGACCCGGGTTCGATCCCACTCACGGCATGCAAATTTTCGGGTCTGAAAACTCCCTGTCCACCCAGCAGTAAATGGGTACCTGACTAAAACTCAGGGAAGGTTCAAGGCAGCGGAAGGAGAGGGATGGGCTCCGCATATGCTGTGCCCTAGACACGGTGATTCTTAACAAATCACTGCCGCAGTGTGCGATGTCGGCAACGACACTCATGCATGTCCAGGCTATGCGAGCTTTACCTTTTATATTGTTTTTATCTTGTATTCAGTTCCAATAAAAAATTTGATCATCGCACACTTGTATATTTTTATGTCCTCCATTTGTATAACTTCTCGTTTCATTTCTCACTTTCCAATAATTCTAAAATGAATGAAGCAGCAGGTTATTGAACTAACCTCAACTGAACACACGAGGAAAGGAACTATTGGAGTATTGATTTACTCCTCTCCAGGAGTTAGGCACAAGGCCAGTTTTTATCTTACTCCCACAAGAAAGATGTGACCCAAGCTTGGGTCGGGAAAGTGGGATTTGAAAAGCCAGCGCCCGAGAAGGTGAGCACTCTGGCCATTAAAAATTACCTGAGCAGCCCCGTCGGCATTCCCCGGTAGGGGCGCCTCAGGCAGTAAGCAATAAACTTACTCCTCCCCAAAGAGGGGAGGCGAAGCCTGGGAGGGTGGACCTCCTAGAACTGCACAGGACAGACCCATAGACCAGCGGAATCAAGCCCCGAAGGCCAAGACAATACCGGTCTACAGGGTGCAGTATCCATCGGAACAGATACTACACTTTGATCTTAGCCAAAAGGCCAAGTATGCATATTATTTACTCCTTCCCAGGAGTTAGGCACAAGGCCAGTTTTATCTTACTCCCACAAGTAAGATGTGACCCAAGATCAGGTCGGGAAAGTGGGACTTGAAAAGCCAGCACCCGAGAAGTGGGCACTCTGGCCATTAAAAATTGCCTGGGCAGCCCCGTCGACATTCCCCGGTAGGGGCGCCTCAGACAGTAAGCAATGAACTTACTCCTCTCCAAAGAGGGAAGGCAAAGCCTGGGAGGGTATACCTCCTAGAACTGCACAGGACAGACCCATTGAGCGGCGTAAATCAAGCCCCAAAGGACAAGACAATACCAGTATGGGGTGCAGTATCCATCGGAACAGATACTACACTTTGATCTTAGCCAAAAGGCCAAGTTTTATTTACTCCTCCCCAGGAGTTAGGCACAAGGCCAGTTTTATCTTACTCCCACAAGTAAGATGTGACCCAAGATCGGGTCGAGAAAGTGGGGTTTGAAAAGCCAGCGCTCGAGAAGTGAGCACTCTGGCCATTTAAAAATTGCCTGGGCAGCCCCGTCGGCATTCCCCGGTAGGGGCGCCTCAGACAGTAAGCAATAAACTTACTCCTCCCCAAAGAGGGGAGACAACGCCTGGGAGGGTGGACCTCCTAGAACTGCACAGGACAGGCGTGCAGTATCCATCGGAACAGATACTACACTTTGATCTTAGCCAAAAGGCCAAGTATGCATGAGTAGCATATTGGAGTAGAAGGTTCTTCGGCATCTGGAGACCTCCACAGTGAATGGATGGGATTTAGCTGATTGTCGGGTTGGCTGAGTGTATTTATGCTGAGTGCTTGTAAAACAAGCACAAGGATGCCACATTGCGGCAATGGGACAGGGCTTGGTGGATAGTGAGTAAATATTTTAGATTTTATGGGGAGGAGTTTAGTTTCCTATAGAAATTTAACGTAAACTGATTACCCACTTTATGACCAGGATATACTAAATATAATAAAAATAATTTTATTTATTTATTTTACAAGGGTCACAATTAACAAACTTTGTTTTTACAATGGTAAAAAAACAAATTGGGTAGAATTTGCGAATCTGTTGAAAAAAGAAATTATTTAAATATTTTAGATTTTAGAGTGGGAAATCAATTTAACGTAAAATGATCATCCATTTTCTAACCATCACGAATTTGACCATTTTTTTTTAACTGTGTACACTTCACTTTAGTATTTAAAAACAAAACAAAAATTAAGGCATTGACCGTAGAGGCTATACAAGTCAGGTGGGGTCGTTACCGAGCTGTGCTCGTTCGCCAGTTTCTGTTGCATGGAAATAAGCCGATATACTAACTACTGATTGATGTTAACGCTAATACATTCAGCATGTCATAATCTTTAAAAAAAGAAAAGATACAATTTATGAGCTACTGCATATAGGCTTTCCGATAAAATGATCTGGCAGGAAACTTCACGTGGATCATAAATATAATAATAATAATAATAATAATAATTAAAAAAAAAAATCTGACAAGATGCGTGCAACGTAGGTGTAACGGGACTATTAAAAGCCGTCGTATACCCCCACCACCAACGAGCGCATTCATTACTCGAAAAACGACTACAAATAAAATTAAAACAGAATATTACAAAACAAATATCAAATATCTTTGTTCATGTAAAGTAAAACATAAAAAAATCAATTTTGTTTTGAAACTAAAATTATTAAAAACTAAAATGTAGAAATAAAGAAGAATGTCAAAAAGAGATTATCAAGAAGAGGAGGATACTTTGTATTCTTTTAATCAGTAAAGTTTCCCCCACCCCAGGCGGCCCGATGAGAAGACACATCTTGATATTAATTGATATTAATCTCAGTGGTGATTTCAACAAATCATTCGGAAAGGAATAAGCGAAATGGCGAAGAGTTCGATTTTTTTTAGATTTTTATTATTGTTACGTTCATTAGTCTCCTCCATTGCACTTCCGTCTGCTCGCCTTCGATGCCGCCTATGTCATCAACAAATGAGAATCTGGACAAAGTTTCATTTATTATAATCGACATTAAATTCTTTTTAATTTTTTTATTTAAGTTATATTTAATTGATTGAAATTATTTAAAGAAACCTCCGAAGCAATTTTAGTGTCATTCGATTGGATTTATTATGACGTAAGAGAAAGCTTAAGAATCGCCATATTTATTTGCTGCTCTCTTGGTCTTTCAGACGGACAACAAACCCAAGTTGAACAAATCCACCAACAAACGTCGTTCACTCACTGAATTCACTTTCTTATCGACTCAAGCAACAAGACTTTACAAATATAAAAGATGTTTGGACGTAGTTCACAATTCGACAAAGCTCTCGGTGAATACAGATTTTCATTTTTAAATTATTTATTTTATGTATTTATTGTAATGATTGGAAATGAAATTAGGTTGAAAGAAGTTACGGTATTTCCATTTCAACAGAATTGTTCGTTTTAATATTTTTGAAACCATAAACAAATTGTTGGTGATTTATTTCCCCATTATTATTATTATTATTGTTAAAATGTTGATCTTACAGTTGCATTTTAAAGCATTTGTAATCCATAAGGATTGTTGATCGGTAGTAGTCACTTGCTTTAGTTGTTAATAAAAATACCCTTCAATGTAAAATCTATAACTCTGCATATATTTTTTACATTAAAGTAAAAAACAAAATAAAGTGATTAAAAAGTGTAAAATTTGATGTTATTTTTGTTAAATTTTCTCTTTAGTTTTAATAATTAATTTCTCTTTTTGATATCAAAGTTAAAAACAAACAAACAAGAAAACGCGTAAATTTCATTCAATTATTCGATAATCAAATAAATAAAAAGAAAACTAATATATTTTAATTAAATTTTATTAAGATTTAATTCGAAAATATTTTAAAAAGAAATAAAATAATTAAAACGGATTTAGTTTTAAAAACCACAATGAAAGAATTCAGTCAGATTAATACTTTTTAGCAAAAGTATACAAAAAAAAAGAAGAAAACTCATAAAATATTAATTTTGTTCGAAAATTAAAATATTCCAAAGATTACGCAGGATAAATGTGTTTGTATCCATGAGATTTCTATTCGTTCATGTAATCTTGTAAAATGGTCCCTGACTATCGGTACACTATCGAAATAAATTTGGCGAACAGATTTCTCTTCGTGAAATTATGAACATTTTTTTTTTTTTAGTTTACGGATTAATCGTGAATAATTTAAAGAATTTGGTTTAAAATTCTCAATGTCGTTTTTTAACTATATTTAATATTTGGTTGTTATTTTTTTACTTTTTCTAAACAGCTGATTTTATTTAAATTATATTTGTCTTTTTCAAAATAAAATATGCAAATAATGATAGATAATTGATTAATAATTCGAATCAACTACAACAATCAACTGGTACATAAAACATTTTCATGTTTGATTAATGAAAAATCGTTCGGAAGAATTTTGTTTTAGATTTTAAAAAATCTCTCAAACAAACATAAACATATTGCATTTTCTTTCTATTTAGTTGTTTTGTTGTTTTCAAGTTGAAGTTCACACTGATATAAGCAAGATCTTTCTCAACCTGGTATATTCTTTGAACAAACTCGCTGCAATACATGTTTTTTTTGTTTTTTTAATCTGAAACATCGAACTTTTATTTCTAGAACTGAAATTGATCTATCGTTGATTTTACACAAAACTTGTCATCTGCAACATTTCTAGTCACGCCTTTCATATATCTCACGTAATTTTTTATTTGAGTATTTGAAAAGAGTTGAAGAAGGCAATAATGGTCTTTTGTTGACGTCATCTTTTTTTTTAGTAATTGTTTCTCGAACTGAACTTTAGCTGTTTTTGTTTTCGATTGTGTATTTTTTTTTTCAGCTGTCGCAAATACGCTTCTCTTAGGAGGAATATCAGAAATAGTTCGCCATTTTTATTATTTACTACGGTATTATTCAGTTCAACAAGTTGAACATGAACTATTGCACGTTTTCTCTTGTGTGAAGCCGAGATTGTATGTAGTATTTTGTATGATTGGACATCGAGTGGCATCAAGTCGTAGACTTTCTTCTTTAGTCTTTTACTCATTCTGTTTTCGAAAACAAAAATGAATCAGCCACAAAACCCAAAATAAAAACTGGAAACAATTTTGGCCAACATGAAAGTTTTTGGCGATATTGAATCGCACGTCTCTATTCCGAATTCGTGACTGTGGGCCGCCATCAATAGACTGCCTCTCCTGCACCAAACGGTCATAATAATAAGTAAAAAAAAAACACAAATCTTTTTCAGGGGAAAATTTTATAATCAAAATTTAATAAAATTTGCTGGAATAATTTTTAAAATGAAAATTAAATATCAAGTAAAAATTCGAATAAAAACAAAACAAAAAAACGGTGCTTCTTTCGTTTCACAATGACATTAAAATATTTAAAGAAATGTATAAACTTTGTTATGTACTTACGTGTTAGCTGAAAATAAGATTGTACAGACAAAATTACGCAAGTTCATCCAGTATTTATTAAATTATAAGAAAAATAAGCTAATTAAATGCAGCGCCAATAAATAAAGATGTATCGCACAAAACCGTTTGAGGATACGAAGAGACTTTATTCCAGAACGTACAAACACAACAAAACGTAAAATCAATATGATTGACTCACCGACTATCAAGCAGACGAGAAGGGCAAATAACTCAATCATACTTAGGGTTATCGCTGTAATGTTATCACCCCAGTAACATCCCCTACTAGAACTCTTGAATTAGGGAGAACTAAAAAAGTGCCCCCCCCCCCCCCAACAGTTCAATATAGGATGCTCATTGAGGCAGGATACACAATGCTTCCATGAACCTCATGAGTTGCTGTACAACAAGAAGTTGGTTGGGAACCTTCAAGTAAGATGTGCCAACCACACACAGAGGAAGTGACAACTCGCCTATACCAAAGGGAAGCCGAACAAAAAAGGTATTATGACCAGCACACCAGAGATCTCCCCAATCTGCAGGTTGAACAACATGTTCGAGTACTGGAGAAGGAAGCTGGGAAATGGGTACCGGTAGTTGTAACACAAGCGTGTATGTGGCCCAGATCCTACATGGCGCAGACCCCATCAGGAAGATTAATCTGCAGGAATTGACAGCACCTGAGAGGAAGATCTGTCCAGAGCCTCAATGACCCCCCATCCAGAGTAGAAGCCCACATCCAGAGTAGAAGCAGGCCCCATACAAAGCCTCCCCATCGAAAGATTAAACACACATAAAACTCAAAAGCAACATGCTAAACACACCCCACACACAAGCACAACAAATGATACAAATCAAGAGAGTAACACCTCTCCTAACCACACGTCCCCATCTGGCTGTACAATCAAGCCACATAAAAGATTTGATGAATGAAATCTTCAGTCGGTATGATTCCGTTAATTATTTGTGAAAAAGTGGGCTATGATTTTATGGCTCCAGTAACATTCCCTACTAGAACTCTTCAATTAAGGAGAACTTAAGAAAACGTTCCCCCCCCCCCCCCCAGCAATTCAATAAAGGATGCCCATCGAGGCATATTGAAATATTAGGTTGTGTGTTTGACTTGTCTTTAATATGTATTGAGATACCATAACAATCGTCCCTTCTCGTTTACTATGTCGATAATGTAATACTGGTGTGATGCCTTTTTTTTTTTTTTTTTTTTTTTTTTCCTATTTTCTTTCCTTCTGTCTTAAGATAAAGGGGTTAGGCATAATGGAACTAAATGGTCAGTGATGTTAACTTTTTGGAAGGTTTGTTGGTTTCACTCTCAGTCTGGGGTGACAAGCATATCCATGTGTATTAGCAGTCGGTGAGACCAGGTGTGTTGTCTTTACTCTGTGGGGGGAGTCAACTGAAACATCCTCCTCGGTCACAATGGAGGGCTGGATGGTTGGTTGTTTGATTAGTGGTAAGCTATTGTCGTTGGTTACACTACTAATGGTTTCTGGAATGGTGGGCAAGGCCAAGTCTCTATCGTCCTCGTTGCTGTTGCCTCAATGACTGTGACCTTGGTGATTCAGGACCCCGAAGCAATCTTCCTTGTGGATTTTATATATGTTGGCCCTTAAACTTCCGAATGTGGATCCAACTTTTCTGCTTGGATGACACCAAGCACTGTTCATGGCCATTATTTTTTTTTATTGGGTCTCTGTGAAAATACACAATGTCCCCAACATCCACTTCTTTACCTGGCCTACGTAAGCGGTTGAGTCTTGGAGTGCTTGTTATATACAGGGTTGGTATGCATATATGATGCTGTTCTTTTATCAAATCCATATCATTTAAATGGATGTATCCATTGAAAAATTGGTCCCTATGATACAGGATCTCCCTGCGGAATATTCAACAGATAGCGAGACTGTAGATAGCTGTGCACCAGCTGAGTCCACCTTAAGGAACTCTCGGTCGACGTCTTTCTCAGTAGTGGCATTGCTGTTATTTTTTTTTGGGGGGGGGGGGTTACCTGTCTCGATTGAAATATGGTAAGTGAACAGGAACTTATTGTTTTGGAAGCTGGGGACAGTCCGTCTTTACGAGCATGGGTGGATTATTGATCTGATAGGTAATCCGTTAGAATAGCATCTCGTAATGTCTGTTCGCTTGTGAGAGTGCGGTAGTATATGAACTGACATACTCTGTTGATGGTTCCTTTTGATAACATCTGCAGCGAACCTAAGCCTGAGCACATTCAGGGGGGGGGGGTCTTCACTAGACTGTGGTACAGTTATGAGCGGGGAACTGCTCAAAGATGTGCATTGGTGACATGCGGATACAATCTTGTTCACAGTTTCAGTCAAGTCCAAGATATAGAACTATCAGCTCACTACTGGTTGTGTTTGGAGTTCCCTTAGTAAGGCATGAAGAGCATGTAATAGGTCGCCAGTTGCATCTCATTGTGGGAGAAGGGGATCAATCTGGTGAACAACCACATGGCTGTCGTGATCCAATGTGCTGGTCTGAAGATACTTCTTCACATCGCTGATTTTGTTAAGTCGTTTGTATGGTGATTTCTCTGTATCAGATGTGTCCATGTTCGTCTGAGGTTTGGGCATTCATTTTGGATCTCTTTTCATGCAGAAAGGCTGGTGTAAAGGAGTTTTGAGGATACCTCGATCTCCGCAAGTGAATTCCTAAATACGGTGACCCCCCGCACTAAGGAGCAAACTTGGCATGCCAAGTGACTGCATTCAGGAACACTACGGCTGGCAAAATCAGCAGGCATGTTTGCTCTGCCGGCGAGATTGTTGTTGATTATGGCTTCACCGGTGGTGTTGTCAAACTGCACTTTGCCTCTGATACTCCTTGTGATTATGGGTTGCAGCCAAGTTTTGACTGATACTATGCAATATGAATTCAAACAAGGCTAAATGGCAAATTCTTTGCATTCGCCATCCGGCATGGAGAGTTCCAAGTACACACCAAGCACAATTGTGGTCTGTCTGTGTAGAGTACGCAAAATGTGAGCACGTCGGACCTGTTTCACATTTGGTGGTGGTGCAGTTGACCCATACCTGAACTGGGTGTCGCCAATCCATATTTCTAACTTTGCGGGTCTGATTAACACGTCATTCCTTCACATGAATGGGGCACCACCAAGTATCTCTGTATCGAGATCTTCAATCACTAAACATTAAAAATGGCATGTTGTGTTCCCTTTCTCCAGAGTGAACCTGATTTTTCTAATCGAATTGAGTAGGGAGGAGCCGTCCGCTTGTCTGGTGGACTGGCATGTGATCATGATCTTCACATCTAGGTGCTTGGCTGTGGAATGTCGAACTATATTCTCAGTGATCATTAAATAGTCGTTTTCATTTCTCGGAAAAACAATGTCGATGTAAGGAATAAATTGTTGAAAATATATCTGACTCATGTTCTTTCTCATTGTTCCGCTAGTTTCTTTTTCCTTTTTCTTACTCAACAACAAAACCATGAGGAAGTGCTGTCATCACATTTTTCACCATTGTCAACTTAATGTTTAAATTTTCATGAATGTTTCTTAGATTTGAATAGTTTGAGTTAGGATGATTTTCCTTTCTTAAAATATGTCTTTCTTGCAATTATTTATTTTGTTGATTTGTATTTTTTTTTTTTTAAGGTTGTTGAAATAATGAATTCATTATCAGGGTTATTCTGTGTTGTCCTGATTCGGGTGGAGATTAACAAACAACACATGCAACAGTATTGTAATAAGTAACTTTTATGAGTACATTTATTTTTGAAAGAGGGGGTTCTCCTCAAAAATAACTTTTATGGGTACATTTAATTTAGAAAGAGTGGGTTCTCCTCAAAAATAACTTTTATGGGTACACTTATTTTTGAAAGAGTGGGTTCTCCTCAAAAATAACTTTTATGGGTACACTTATTTTTGAAAGAGTGGGTTCCCTCTCGAAAATAAATTCGGGGGGGGGGGTGAGGGGTATTGCTTGTGGGATCATACAAAATATATGCAAACTATGACTAAAACTTCAAGAGTAACTTCTGTCATTGGTTTTACTACATTAACTATATATATAACTAGCGGTACCCGTCGCCCGGCGTTGCACGGGAGAAAGTTCTACCTATTGCATAAAAAAGAAACCGCCTATTGTTCTCCCCCCCCCCCCCCCGCTCTACCGTGTTGGTGAACGTTTTAAATTATAAAAAAAAGAAAAGAAAAAGAAAGCAGAATGGGATCGAACGCCGATACTGGCGATAATGGCGAAAATGAAACCTCCCTTCTTAACCATTGCGCCACAGTTACAACTTGAAATATACATGTGAAAATAGGCGAGTTTAGCTAAGCTTGTTTACTGGCAGCTTCTGGCGACGCAAATTTAAGTTCAATAATGACACGGTTTAGGTAATTTATTTGGGAATCATATACCTTTAAGTATATGATTTTGAAAATATAAATGTGTCGGGTTCTAACAGCATCTTGGCGGCTATTGAATTAAGTAGGAAGTCGATTTAATGAAGGAATTTTAGCCGTCATGTTTGTAGAATGAATGTTGCAGGTACTGTATTCGTTAATGTCATTCGCTTGATTCCGGAATGAATGTAAATGTGGAAATCATAGTTAGAAATAGGAAAAACGTAATCTGATATTCGCGGAATATCAGCGGATTCAACGGGAGCGGTCATTATTTGTTTGCGTATTGCTTTATATTATGTAGTAAAATAATGCCAGACAAATACGAAATAACAATGGGTGCTTTATGAAAATTATACTGTGTTTATTAGTACCCGGTGTCGATGAGTGTAGTCACAGTACAGAATTGTTAGGGAGAAAAGTTTTTACTACCACCTATATGGAGTTGGTATTTCGGAGAGTCGTGGCGGCCGGGCCGAATGTAATATTCAGTGTTTGTTTGGAAAGAAGAATAACAGATATACTAAAACACGCTCGAGTGAATAAGTGTAATGTAATGGTGAGTTTAGTAGCCTGTGATGCATGTGGTTATTTTCCTATTCTCCGAGAAGGTACAGGGGAAAAATCGTCTCTACTTTATATATAAGATGTATATTTTAAAATTTTAAATATAAATTTTTGTAACACAAAGTTTTATTATAGTTCGATAGTGTAGGACTAGAGCTGTAATAAAAATTTTTTTTTTTTTAAAATATTATAAAAACCACATCAAATGTAGGGAACAAATTCACCAAAAAATCAGTTCGAAATGTATGAGGCATTTATTTTCTTGAGGGCATCATCAGTGCTCGTACAAAAAAGGGTAACCCTCCAGAAACGAAATAACAGTATTGCATTCTGCATTCAATTTTTAATATTTTGCTTCAGTATGTTTTATTTCCATTAGATATTTTGTTTTTCATTTAGTCTTCAGATCATATTGTT
>OY744524.1:172994106-173114106 GCA_963556195.1 Sepiola atlantica | reverse complement strand
GACGTGTATCATAATTACCTCACTTACATTGTATAATTGTCTCCCTTTGTATATTTCTCTTGCATATATAAACGAATGCTGACGAAGATCGCTCTCTTTAGAAGAAGGTCTCGGAAGTGTAAACATCAAACCATGTCTCTCTTTCTTATTCATTCTACGTTCTCGCTTCGCATTGTATGTATAAGTATCTATTATGTCGCCAGCCGAATATTAATAGATTCACATAACAATTGACAAGCGAGAACATTATAAATGGCGACGAGAATTTTAAACAACTCACGTTTAAAAAAAAAAAAAAAAGAAAAAAACACTTCGATTGAAAGTTGTTACAAGGCGACGAGAATTTTAAACAAACTTATGTTTAAAAAAAAAAAAAAAAAAAATACGAAACGAAATACGAAGAAACGAAACGAAAACTAAACGATACGAAGAAGGAAACGAAAGAACAGAACACACGGAATGAATAAAGAGACAATTTTGACCAAACTTTGATGTTGCTCCGGAACTTTTCGAAGAGCTTGTGCCAAAACAAAAACGGTGAAGTTTTGCACGGAAACCTTCAGATACTGAAAAGGCAAGAAAGAAACAGGTCCCTGGCCGAAACGAAAGAGGAAAACAGACAAATGCGGCCAAACTCTGATATTGCCCAAAATCATTCAAAGAGTCCGTATCAGAGACAAAGAACAGAAGAAGGTTTTACTCAAACAAAACTTTTTGCTATACTTGGATAGGAAAACCAAAGGAATATGCTTGGTTGGAGTCTCTATTCGACCAACCAATTGTGTCTTGCTAAGACGAATGGGTTTCCTCGGTGTAAGTTGACATAGGCAATAGTTTGAAATGAACTCCAAGGTAATCTATATAATAACATTGCTATATCATAATTTTGAACAATTATTCAATTAATGTAATGACAAAACTAGTGACTTATGGTCTTGATGACTCAGTAATCATAAAAATAAAAAATAATAATACTATACGTAATTCAATTAAACTTTACAAAAATCCCATATTTTTTTGGTATTAAATATATTGTTCCATGTTAAGTTCGTTATTGAAAGAAAACACTCTAAACCATATATAGGCTTTAAATTTCAACATTTCCTATTGATTTTATTGTAAAACCGATTTTTTTTTTTATTGAATCATCTTTTAAAAAAAAAAATGTAAATATTTTCTTACAAGAAATTAAGAGGAAAAACAAAAGGAGTAGGAAATTTGTGTGAAAAAAAAAAAAAAGTAAAAATACTCCCAGGCAATGCCAGGTAGATACAGAATAATCTATTCATTATGTCATATACAAAATCAGCCAAATGACAACATGTATATTCAGAAAGTGAGAAGGATACTGAATCGAATAAAGGTTCTCCAAGCTTTATTGTTTTGGGATCCAAAGATCATATTCTGTTAACAAAACTGCCACAATAAAAGAAAGTGATATCAACTTGAGTGACATCAAAAAATGTAGAAATCAAACCCTGTTTATTAAAGGTCATAATAAACGGGTACACTTTCTTCTAACTCTTCTAAAAAAAAAAAAACAATGACCGAATTCTAAAGTGAAAATATTAAAACTTATCAGCGCTACACACTGTCTTGAAAATCTTTTTGTAGAGTAAATGAAATCCTGCCTCAGGGATTGTCGTTTCCAGCCTGATATCACTTGGTGCCCGCACTCGCTTTTTCAAATGACCGAAAGCCACACAAGTCTGTTCAATTTGTTTACTTATCTCAGCATCCAGCGACCCATTCCTCGAAATAACACTACCCAGATACATACAGATACACTACAGTGTGACCTTCAACAAATATACCCAGTTTCTGATACAGGTTGCCACGGGCCGGGGCAAACATAGTCTTTGTCTTGCCCAGGCTTATTGTGAGACCCATGAAAAACTTGTCAGAAAGGAGAAAAACCCAATTATTTTAGAATTTAAAGTGGTATATAAATTTGGTTTTGAGGGGGATTTAGGGGGTTTTGCCACTTGACTTAGTGGTTAGGATTAGAGTTATGGTATTTTTTGTCACTCGGGTGTAGGATTAGTGGTAGGTAAGTAATTATAATTTTAATTTTAATTTTTCAGCATGAAAAATATACAAAATATGGGGAGAGGCCTAACTGCCTTAAAAGGTTAGAATGGCCCGGAAATGGGGGATCATTTCACATTAAATTTATATGCGAAATTGACCCCTCCCCCCCCCCCCCCCCCCAATGCTAAATTAATTTTTTTTCCACCAAGTTTTTTAGGGTGTTCACACATAATCGCCTTAAAAAGTAGAATGTTTTTTTTTAATTGGTGACTATAAAGTAATTTCTGACTACAATTAAATCTAAGAAAAACCAGTATTTCTCGAAGGAGCAACTATTTTATAAAAAAAACACAAACGCATAAACTAGTAATTTATTTCAAAAAGAATACTCGAACGCTGAGAAAAAGAAAGTCTTTTTTTTTTTTTTTAAATAAAGTATTATATATATTAATATTTTCTTATAACAGATTAGCTAAACATTTAAGGACATTATCGATATTCATATTCTCAATTTTTCCAATTCCTTCTGGAATGCAAATTAACAAAAATTTTGTTTATGGTAAAGCTGTTGCTGCTAACTGATATTATTACAACTATTACAACTGATACTAACTGATATTATTACAACTATTACAACTGTCAACAAAACAGTCAAATTCGCTGAAATGGAAACAATATTTTTTTCAGATAGGGTAATTAAAAATTGCTTTGACGTAAAAGATAAAACACATGCAATAATTGTTTTAATACATAAAAACGGTAAAAAAATTGATTTATCAGTTGAGGTACGAAATATATTAGAAAATGTTCAATACTCATGTGGAAGTGTTCTCTTAAACATACGGTCAGTTTTTTTTTTGTACCCTGACCATGATTAAGAGCTTCATCTCTCCTAATTGGTTTCCAAATCTCATGATGAAATTCCTCATAGAGGAGTGATACAAACTTTTAAAAAGCACCCCAGGTCGTCACAAAAGTTGCGAAAATGACTGTCAATGGTGTAACATTTTTATTACTTTACTTGCTTAAAAGTCTTAAAATAAAACATAGATTATTATTTATTGATCCATATTGAAGTATATTCATTTCCGAACAAAATGGTGATATTTTGAGGACTAAACTGCTTTGGTTTTTAAAATATTACTATTTTAGTAGAACCCTCTTTAAATCTGTGTTAATCGAAATCGATTTTTATGGTCAGTGGTTGTTGTTAATACGAGAGTAGAAAGTGTACCTTGAGTTTACTTTCGTCAGCCTCGTAACTCTTGCTTCCCTTATTTTGTCTTTTCGTCCTCACATTCCATGAGCGACGTTTCTGACAAAAGGAGAAGAATTGCTGATCGCAACACAATACACATTGACAGAGACACTAACTTAGAACAACGATCAAATGATTGGAGCAAACCATGAAGAACTTGTGTTGATTTAACATTTTGCTTTGGTATTGGCTTGCCGTGTGTCGTAATCATAAGACTGCTTTGTGATCTCACCATCTTCATCCACCAAATCATGATTACGACACACTTTAAAATGTGAAAAGAACAAAACTCATTTCAATCAATTGAAATGTTTAAACGATGTACAACATTTTGAAGACAGTCCTCCTTTGATTTGGTACACAAATTGCAATAAGCCCCAGTGCATCCCTGATAGATGTCAGCATTAATAGCTCTGCTCTAAATCTAATGGTGCAATATCGTTCGGTATAATCTCGTTCATTCACTGTGGAGGTCCCCAGTTGCCGGAAAGCCTTCTACTCAAATAGCTTCTTTCCTCATGCTGCTGGCCTCTGGAACTCCCTCCCTGCCCCCTGTTTCCCCGACAGTACTGACATGCAGAAATTTAAAACTAATGTAAACAGATGTCTCGCTGCGCAGATCCCAATTTAGGTTGCCCCCCCCCCCCCCCCCGCAACCGTCTCCCCTTGTTTGGGGTGAACTATGTTAAAAAAAAAAAAAAAAAAAAATTTATGAGAGTAACTCTCATAATTTTATGTCAATATTCATCAGATAGTTGAAAAAAAAGTTGTATCTGACACAAGATACCATTTCTGAGTCTGTAAACCTAATATAATTCACTTAAAAATAAGATTTATTCACTAGTATTACTGTCTTGCACATAGCTGGTATTTACCTATGCCCAGCTGATACAGCAAATGTAAGTACTTGGGAGCGCAGCCATTTATGGCACCAAATTTGTGAATTTATCACTTCTGAACCCCACTAATGATGAATGATTAAATATATCATTATATATGGTAACATTAACTGCAGAATATGAGTTCAAGTAGAGGTAAGGTACCGTAACACATACACAAGGTATTCATGAAGGCTGGTGGGCACAACTGAGGTGAAATTCAGGCTCTTACGACAAACTCTGTGGACAACAGCAAAAATGCTCTCCGATCAATATTGGCAGATGCCCTTGCATGTCAAATGGGACCAACCGGCTCCTGCTGGAAAAAGTGGAACCACAAAAACCGGTAATACTATGCATCTTTTCCTCCACACAGAAGCTGTGATCAATAAAATTAATGTTGAGTGGAGAGATAAGTGGGTCAACATCTGTCTATCATATTGAGTGGTTTCCTCTAAATGCCTGGTGAATATACCTGTGTTTAAAGAGTTTTGTATTATTAGATCTGTATTTTAAAAAAAAATGTTTTTTTTTTGACATCTTTCCTTGGACCTTCATAAGAGTTGATTGAGCTGAATGGTCAAAGAGGTATTGGTGCTTTTGATAAAGCAGGTATGGAAGGCTGTTATAAAGTTTGTGGGATTCGTACCAGACTGTCACAAAAAATATCCCAATAAGCCAATTTAATTCACACCGTATGTAGAATGTGGTATACTTCAGATCCACTAGTCAACCATGAAAGAAAGAAGGGAGTGGCTGTTCTGTAAGAACTGCAAAGTCTGTGGACATTCCACATGCTATTGTAAAACTAAAATAGTTGATGATGTAGTGAAAGATGATGTTGTTTTAATTCTTTGATTTTCTAAGTGCTCAATGATCATTAGATGAGAAATTTGTTTTGAATTTTTAGCTCTATGATGATATTAAGATAATTAAAAAGCTTTGTGTTTCAGAAGATGTCAGTTCAAAATATTTAGGAAAATTCTATGTGGAATACATGTTGTGAGCTAGCTTGGCCGAAATGATGAGATATTGCGATGTTGTATCTGTGTCGCGTTGCATGTATGATCACACGTGTGACTACAAGCACATTTTGCTTTCTTGTTTTAGAAGCCTGTGTATAGTGAGATATAGTAATAATTCACTTCATTGTATCGAATTTATCTTAGTTAAGTTAGAAATGTTGCTATTGTTGATATTTGAGTATTTAAGCCAATATACTAATTTTTTTTTTTTTTTTCAAAAATGAAAAAATTAACTTGTTATTCATCCAAAATTGTTGTTTTGAGCCATTTTGAGTTTTTTTTTAGTTGTTAAATTGGTTTCCCAACGTTTTGTATGCAAACAAATTCATTTGGACTAATAATTTTTTTTAGAATTCATACATATCATGATCATGAACCATTTCTGCGATTTTAAGGAACCCATGAATGAATTCATGTCCACTGTCACTTTGTCAGTTGATAACCGGGCTAGTCCACATATCAAGCACCTAGTAATTTGAAAAGCATGTAAAATTATCTTTTAAAAATAGTTTGGTCTATGAACGACAGCGAGTTCGGAGATATTTAGCACTAAATATGATTTTTCTAGGCAAGATTTTGTCTTCGAAAAGGGCTTTCACTTAGGTAGAGCAGAGGAGTGCGTCATGTACGTCTTTCCTCTTGTCCTTTACCAATTGGCTGTACTACATCTGCTTGCGGACTGCTTGGCAGCTCTTATGCACCTGTTCTTTTCATACTTGTGGCAATGCAGGATGCCCCTAGTCTGTAGACAGGTCTGTACTCAACGTGTGGAGGAGGGAGCTTGGGGATGCTGGACTTGGCAAGTCATCAACATGCTAAGAGACTGTCATTCCCGAGTCAGACTTTGATGGAGGAGTCTGCGTGGGTCCGTGCGGTTGAGAACACTTTTCCCAACCTCATCTCTGACCACTTAGTTGAAGACTAATGTAAACCAAGGGATGACTAGGGGATGTAATGTAGGATACTCTTTGTTCCGGTGGAAGCTTTGTATCTCATTCTGGGTCAGATACTGGTAGTTCTCTGTAAACTTTACTAAGTAAAGTCCTCTAGCACCAAAACCTTGTTCAAACAAAGATTCCTTCATTAATTTCACATGTCTTGCTTGGGATTTTGCCAGGTACAAGTATTGAGTAAGATTGTTGATTCTGTCGATGAGGAGTTCCTTGTATTTTTCGAATGTTGTTGTAAGTGTAACCAGTGCAGCACGATCTGTTGTTTACCACTGACAACAATAATGGAATTCTGAGTCCATCATCCAGAAACTTTTTCAAAGCACAACTTCCTGAACATGAATCACAGCGCTGCATCATCCACACGTTAGCTGGGTCACAGACAACTTTCTTAATTTGTAGTGTAAGTTTTTTTTCTTCTTGTAGACACTATGTATTGGTACATTAACTGTTAAACATTTATTCATAATCATTTATTTTTTTATTCTACAATTACTTTTTTTTCTCAAGCTATGCAGCAAGTTAGAATAAGTACGTAAATATTTAAAAAAAATTTTTTAAATTTAATTGGGGGGCTTAAATAGCAAAGCAAATATTTGTTTATATGTCTGCATTTAGCGATAAATTCTTGATTTTAATAATTTAAATTCGCACACACACACATATATATACGTTATGACCGATGTGATTAATGATTACTAATGTATTAGATAAAAATGATTGTCATTTATTTTGTTAATCAGTTTCTCTTTTAAATACTTTGTTTCCAGAAAAGGCCACAAGCCAGCTGTTGTTGGAACCTGACTGGGACTCTATCCTTAGTATCTGTGATTGCATCAGACAGGGAGATGTGCAGTAAGTAATTTTAGTTTTCATTCTAACATATTTATTTTTTAGTATTTCAATCATTTCTCAGGAATACTCATTTAATAAAAGATTCAGTATTTTTGGATGTATTTCATTAGGTGTGTATGTATGTACAGTGATGTTTATAGCTTTTTAATTTAGTGAGTCATGGAACTCACAGATTTGATTTGACTAAGCCCCCAGGAAATTCTATTGGTCTCTGATATGATTCTAAATTGGTTTCGATTTTTGTTATGATTCCTGGGGTAATACATAACAAAGAGATTGAAGATTGTGACACTATGGATGCAGCAAAGGTCGGGCCGGTCAGGAATAGGAAATGATTCATGAATTCACACAAAAGAAAATACGGGAGTGGTCAATTTCTATTGTTCAAGGTCTTGTCAGTGATTAAGACAAAGGAGATAATATATTTAGGAGTGACAGTGTTTTACGACATTTGACAACAGTGGATTAGTTTTATGACATGACAGGTGAGGTTTTATGGCAAAAGAGTAGAAAAGTTTTGGACTAAGAAAGAAGACAAACAGTTAGAGATTGAACCTCAGCAGAGAGCGGATCAGACTGGAAAATGATGAGATGAGCTGACGACTTGAGCAACGACAATGGGGGTCTCGACAGTCCGCGACGGTTTCACACACACTCATAGTTCCAACTAAATTATACACACCGTATATTTGTTTGGGTTTTTCCCGAGAGTTGTTTCTTTTATTTAACTTGTGGACCAGGGCTGTGCCCTCGACGATTCGTCAGTGGATAGACGATGAAGACAAGAAGAAGGCCACGGACATACAATGTTGGGGTTGACTGTCGTCGAATGGGGCAGCACATGGTTCTACAATTGGTTACCAGTGACCAGGCATGAGGCTAAGAAGACAACAGGAGGGTAGAGAAAACAAGGAAAAACAGAAATGGCAAACGCAAGAGCTCACATGAAGAAAGCAAGAAAAAAAAAATAGACACAAAAATGTTCTACAATTGGCGCTGATGACCTGGGTCGACCCTTGCAAGCAAAAGAAAATAGACACAAAAATGTTGTTCAACTGATGTCGTTTGACCAAGGATCGACCCTTACAAGAAACGAAAGACAGAAAGAGACATAGAAGAGAGCAAACTTCTGTTGAAATACAAGAAGCGAAAGGAAAAAGAAATTGATCGAGAAAGAATGAAAAAAAAACAACGAACAATGAAAGCAAAACAAAGTAAAGATTCCGGACGCAGACGAAAACAAAACGAGATAAAAAGAAAAAAAAGGAAGAAAAGAAAAAAGAAACAAAAAATGAACACACACGGACGCCCACAAAAAGAAATTGATAAAAAGAAAGAGGGAAAGGGTTTCTCTTCTTTTAACTCCGCACGCAAAAAAAAAATCGACTCTTTTTAAAAATTCTGTTTTGATTAAAAGTTGTTTTATTTTTTATAATTGAAACATTTTTTTTTTAGTTGCGATAAAGAGAGAGAGAGTACCTACGTTTTCAAAACCCGCTAGATCGGAACAAGGAAATCTCCGGAAAACTGCTAGAGTTTAACTGTTCGTAACCTATATAAAAAATATTATGAATATACTTAATATTACTATAATGCTTTCTATAGATATTTTTTATTTTTATGTTACTGAAATTGGTAGTGTTCACTTTAATGTTATTTGTATTTAATTTAAATTTAGAAAATATTTTAAAAGAATTGAATTTAAAAAAAAATTTAATTTAAAAAAAAAAACACTAGCTGCTAGATGCAATTTGTACTAGTTAGATTCAGAACAAAAATTTTCAGATCTAGCGAGAAAACTGTTAAATTGGCAGTACAATATAATTAGTCGTATGTGTTGGGATGGTAGTTTCAGACAGCGTGGTCCTTTGAAGGTATTGCTGGCTTCGGCGTTTGAAAAGGTAGGCGCGATCGGTGATGAAAGAGAGAACAAAAGAGGAGGGGCAGGAAAGAGAGAAAGAAGGATTGGCCAAGATGAGACAGAGAGAGATTAAGAAAGAGTAACAGCCGACAACGACAGCAGTAGAGGGTGGGGGACGACATCCAAAAGAAAATTTTAAAAAGTTTTTTTTGTTAATATGATCAAAGTTTATTACAATGTTTTTTCCTGAATCTTTTAAATTGCAAATATTTGGTTTAGATAGAAATGAGAATCAAGTCGTCTATTTAATTTCAGTTCAAAAATAAGATTGCAACTTGCTGTAAATCAAGTCGGTCTCTCTAAAGGAAAATCATTTGGACACAAAATGCTAAATGTTTGTCTAAGAAATAAAACAATCATTGAATTGAGAAGGAAAAGAAAGCTATAACGAATAATAATTAGTTGATAAAATGTTTATTTTATTTTTTCAAAATCAATGGGCCAATTAGTTAACCTCGTGACTAATATCGCATATCCATAAGCAGCATTGGATTTAGTGGGTTTAATGAATGCCTGTTTACATCAGAGGGTACAGACAATATTAACACTTGGAAGGTATGGCTGGCCTCGGAGTTTGGGAAAGTAGGGGTGATAAAAGAGAAGAGAAAAAAGACACTGAGTTGATTTGCTAGGAAATTAGCAGGTCGTAGTGCGTGATTTGTTAAGGAATCTGATGAAGTCTCTGACTGTTGGGCCGGCTCATTGTGCATCTCGTGTAGGTGGAAGGGTGGTAGTTAAGATACATTTAACAGAAAGAGATGAACAATGAAGTGGGTATTTGCATTGAAGTTATGGTGATTAACTTGGTCAGAGGATTTGGTGGAACACAAGCAGTTGGATGCTGGGAAAACAGGCACCGGGAATTTAAACATTAGATAGGGATATGACGCAGTGAAACTCTGTGGATAGGGACTGTGTCTCCCACCTCGCATGGGAGGCGTAATCGATTCTGCGACCTAATGACTGACGGAGACCAACCAAGAACCATGTGTTAAGGAATAGAGAAGCATGTATGAGGCCGTACTCGGAAAGTGGATGAATGCTAAGTAGAATGGGGGAATATTGGTTAGAGATTGTGTAATTGGTTAGTATGAAGTTAGCTCAGTTGGTGATTTTGATAGATGTTAGCTGGTATAAGTCAGGAATCTGATGGTGTAATGTTGTGATTTTCTCATCAAAGATGGTCCATGATACGTGTGATGGGAAACGTAAAAATAAGGGATGTAAGCCGATGATTTGTGCGGAGAAGGGAGAGAGAGACCCCATCACTTGAAAAAAAAAAAAAAAAAAAAAAAAGGGACAATCAGAATAAAAAGAAAAGAGACTTCTATGTATTATATGTTACAATTGTATTTTCTTTAGGATATGGGTCTGAGTGTCTTGATTAACATTGTTATGTGTTGAAAAAAAAAAGAAAAGGAGAGACAATCAGAAAGAAGGAAACAAAAGACCCATGTGTGTTATGTATTACAGTTATGTTTTTTTTAGGTTGTGGGTTTTGTTGTTTTGATTAATGTGCTTTTTTTATGAGTTGTTAAAAAAAAAGAAAGAAATAGAAATGGTAGAGATATTGTATTTTTATGAAAAAAATATGTCATTTGTTGTTGAAGAGAGACACTGTTTCATGTTTGTCCGTGCAAAATTGTGAAAAGATATTGTTTTATTGTGGAAGAAAATGGCGGAAGGCCAGAAGAGTTGAGAGGTGTGGATAAAGTCCTCTTGGAAGGAGGTGAAAAAAATTCTCCTGATATTTTTTTTTAGGGGGAGGGGAGAAAGTAAAATGGTGGAATGCCTGTTTATATGAGAGGTGTGGATAAAGTCCTCTTGGTGGGAGGTGAGTTTAAAATTCCTGTTTTTTTTTTCTACCTTGATGGAGAGGCGAGGTTGATTTCCTCTCTCTGGTATGGGAAGCATGTACCAGTGGACAGGAGCCTGTCCAAAAAAGAATTGCTTTGTTGTATTTTTTTTTTTTTAAATACCCTTGGGCTGGAGAGAGGGTTAAATGCACCCTTGTGATTCCAGTTCGGAGATCACCTAGTCGGTTTTTGTTTTGTTGTTTTGATTGTCTGTCATGTCGCTGCCGTTTCTAAACTTATGTAATATAAATGTATAATTTTGTTTCTTTACTTATGTAATAAAATTTTTGTTTTGTAATTTATATTGTAATGGAGAGCGGCCGATTGACGTAGATGCAGACACTTGTCGGCGCCGTTCAAAGAGGCAGCATCTGGTATGCTGTGTGTGGGGCGAACCCAAAAACACTCGCTGCCAACAAAAAAGAAAGAGGAGTGGGAGGAGAAAGGCATCAGAAAGTGAAATAACATTTTATTTTAAAATCCGGGCAGCTGTGTTCATGTAAATTAGGTTGTTTGCATGTGTCGGATTTTCGTTTCAATAAGAGAGCGAAAGTGAAGAGTCAGTCAGTTTTTTCGTGGATATCGTTCTGAACGCGTATTGGAAAGCAAGCAAAAGAAAAAGAAGAGTGCTGGATTTTCTTTCATGTTGATTTGAACGACATTTTTTTATATACAGTTGAGAGAGACGGTTTTTTTTCCTGCCATTTGGACTTGATCTTGGCGACATCTCTATTTAAAGATTATTTCGTTATTTTTTTTCTCTACAAGCTATTCCGGCCTTAACATGATCAACAGGCAATTTGACATTCGTCTGATTCCAGAATTTAGTGGAACTACTACTGACCTACCGATAGTGGAATGGAATTTCGTTATTTTTTTTCTCTACATATATAATAAATGACAAGTTGGGCATAGGTGTGTGACACTATGGATGCTGCAAAGGTTAGAAATAGGAAATGATTCATGAAAATACGGGAGTGGTCAATTTCTATTGTTCAAGGCTGAGGTCTTGTCAGTGATTAAAACAAAGGAGATAATATATTTAGGAGTGACAGTGTTTTATGACATTTGATGATGGTGGATTAGTTTTACGACAGGTGACGTTTTATAGCAAAAGAGTAGAAAAGTTTTGGACTAAGAAAGAAGACAAACAGTTAAGGATCGAACCTCCGCAGAGAGCGGATCGGACCGGAAAATGATGAGATGAGCTGACAACTTGAGCAACGACAATGGGGGTCTCGACAGTCTGCGACTGTGTCACACACACTCATAGTTCCAACTAAATTATACACAACGTATATGTGTTTGTGTTCTTTCTCGAGAGTTGTGTTTCTTTTATTTAACTTGTGGATCAGTGCTGTGCCCTCGACAATTCGTCAGTGGATAGACGACTTGGCTAGACGATGAATACAAGAAGGCCACGGACATACAACGTTGGGGTTGACGGTCGTCGAATGGGGCAGCACATGGTTCTACAGATGAGAAAAAACGAGAATTTCAAAAAAAGATCTTGGTCAATAGTTCTTATTTAATTTAGGAGAAAACATAAAAAATCATAACAGTATAAATGTGAATTATCCTAGCTTGCTCAGCCTCCTTCTTGGCTTTGTATATTGCCTTTCTTGCTTCCCTCTTTGGCACCAAATACATATCCTTCACTAAACCTTTTCTTAGTTAACTTCATTGTTTCAACTTCCTTATTCCACCACCATGTCACCCTATGTCTTGGGGACCCTTTCGTCCACCCACAAGTCCGGTCTGTTATTTCCAACCGACTATCCTTCAACATCTTCCATTGTTCTTCCACACTTCCTGTAGTGGATCTAGTAGTCGAATGTTCCAAAACTTTGTCTCTAAACTGGTTTCATGTGTTCTTCATTCAACATCCACACCTATACCCCATGAGCTTTCTTCAGCATGAAATTGAAAATAACCGGTTTGTGCTGTCACAATTTCTTCACCAGGTATTACTTTCACATCACTTAAGAATTTTCTGTCCTTTTTCCTAACCAGCAGATAATCTACTTAAGTCTTTGCTGTACCAGATTCATATGTAACAAGATGGCTTTTCTTTTTCCTAAAAACAGTATTTGCAACCATCCTGTCCATAGCAAGACCAAATTACCCCCCCCCCCTCATCAGAGGATTAATTGTGGTCTGATTCAACAAATAAACCGGTTGATGATGATGATGATGATTTTACATTCCTATCACCATATCCATTTCCACTCACAAAATCACCAGGAGTCTTTCCAACATGACAATTCAAATCTCCTGCCACAAGTACGACTCACAACCTTACTATAAGCCTGTTCTAAAACTCATCTTTTGCATCTTGACTTAAGCCACATTGTGGTGTGGAAACAGCTGTGAACATTTTCTCACCAACCATAAACTTCATCAGTATGATTAACTTCAATCACTTCATCTACTTATCTTTCTGCAATAAAAATATTCCAATCCTGGACACAACGCAGCTTAATACATCTCTTAAACAAACTCAATCTCACTAGATCTTCCACCATTTAAACTAAATTTTTTTTTTTGTTAACATAGTTCACCCCAAACAAGGCAGGCCATCACTGTAGACATAAGGGGCTACTGAGAAAAAAGGGTGAAGGTTGGGGGGAGGGGGGGGATCAACCTAAATTGGGAGCTGCGCAGCGAGATGTCTGTTTACATTAGTTTTAAATTTCTGCATGTTAGTAACGTCAGGAAAACAGGGAGCAGGGAGTGAGTTCCAGAGTCCAGCAGCACAAGGAAAGAAGCTTTTGGATTAGAAAGCTCTTCGGCATCTGGGGACCTCTACAGTGAATGGATGGGATTTGGCAGATTTTCGGGTTGGTCTAATGAATTTACGTCGTGGGAGTACCAGAGCAGCAAGCTTATCAGAGCACAATCCATATAACCGTAAATTTGACTGATTTTCTTTGGAAGTCATTTCCTTAGTTGAGCAAGATTTTTTTTTATAGTCCTTCCTGATGCCAACCCAGTGAGATGATGGGATAAGTACTTTTATCGAGATACCATCTCTAAATGATTGTCTACCAAATCCTGTCGAGTCATCTGGTGCATTTCATGGAGACACATCTGTCTAGAATGAGTTGCACACTACCTCTACCTTCGAGAATTAACTGTCAGTTAGTCTGAGACTACTTATAGTTATAGTCATTCACAGCTGGCGATCCAAAACCTGTTCCACAATTTGCCAGCCGGGGACCCAAGAGATGGTCACTTCACACCTCTTTTGTTGTCTTTAAAGAATTCTGTTGCACTCCCTGATTATTAAAAAAATGTTTCTAAGAATGATTGCTATTAATAACTTCATAAAATACATCTATACAAATGTAAAAAGAAAAAATAAGATTTTTTATTGATTATGAAGGTCTATCTGTATTTCTGTTTTTTTTCATCAGTCGACAATCTTCTGTTAATAATGATTTATCTTTCAGACCAAAGTATGCCCTGAATGCTATAAGGAGAAAATTGGCGATGGATAATCCTCATGTGGCGATGTTTGCACTCCAGGTAAAATGATAATCTCGGCATTGCTCATTTTAGATGTTTGGATGTTTTAATAGAATACAATTTACATTCCTAAAGCTTGTAAGATCTTTCAAGAGACAATTTTAAAATTAATATATAGAAATTTTTCTTTTGCAATTACAATCATAGATTGGTATTTGCATTTAAATAAAATGATTTCATGCACAGAACTAGCTCTAGCTGTCAACTTTATCACTGTTCATTATTTAATATTTGTATTTATATTTTTGTTTATTAATTAATTAATAAAATACATTGTAGCAGTTACTAAAAGTATTTTTGAATTCCTATAATTAAAGGAAAATGTATAAAATAAAAGTAGTCTTGAATAATATTTCATGAGTTTTCTCTTATAATTTAAAAAATTCTATTATCCCTTTATTGTTAATTATAATAAGAATAAAGCCTTGCATTTGCAAGACTGCTATTAAATTTTCCTATTATTTGATTGAATCTAAATATTAGTATTTTATTTATTGCAGACACTAGAGTCCTGTGTTAAGAATTGTACTTCTTTGATTCATCAAGAGGTGGCATCCAAAGAATTTATGGAATTCCTAAAAGAGCAAGTTAAAGTAAGAAAAGATTGCATTGATTATAATTTTCTATCTATTTGAAAAGATTTTCAGTTTCGAAAGTTACATCAGCCGAAACGTGAGTATCACATCCAAGATGTGAATAATCCAAATGGTACAAATTATCCTCATCTAAAAAGTTCTGAAACATAAATGAAAATCAGCACTCGATTTGGTCACATGCTACAATATTATCTTTTTAAGCTTCGTAATTAATAATAAATTTATAACATAATAGATTAAAAAAAATAATAATGTAAAATAAAGGGAGAAAAACAATAGGGTTAAATTCTGCAAAGAATTTTTTTTTTTTTTTTTTTAACATAGTTCATCCCAAACAAGGCAAGTTGCCACTGTTGATGTAAGGGGCTACTGAGAATTAAGGTGAAAGTTTTGGAGGTCATTCTAAATTAGGAGCTGTGCAGAGAGATGCTTGTTTACATTTCTGCATGTCTGTACAGTCGGATGAAACAGGGAGCAGAAAGGGAGTTCCAAAGGCCGGCACTCTAGAGGAAAGAAGCTATTGGAGTAGAAGGCTCTCCGGCATCTGGGGACCTCCACAGTGAATGGATAGGATTTAGCTGATTGTCGGGTTGGTCGAGTGTATTTATGTTGAGGGAGTACCAGAGCAGCAAGTTCATCAGAGCACATTCTATTGAAGTACTTATAAAACAAGCACAAGGATGCAACATTGTGACGATGGGTCTGGAGATTGGTGGATAGTGAGGGACCTATTAGATTAGCGATTCTTGTCTTAGAGGGAGAGACTAATGGATGGTGCACCAGCCCAGATGTGACAACAATACTCCATGCATGGACTGATGGTGGCTTTGTAGAGATATAGGATACTGTCAGGTGTGAGAAATTTTTTAACACTTTCTAAATAGTATTGTGTGGGGTGGTTTGTATGGGATGAATCCAAATGTTTTATCTTTGAACATAAATTTTTACTTTCTTCCTGTATATGGAATTGTTTGGTAACTTAAAAGCAATCTGAATAAGTATATTTCTATGTTTTCATTAAATGGGAAGAATGCCTTTAATCCCATTTTATCAATTTGCATCATTCCTTCTGCGATGTCATTGTATTGGGCGTGGTGTCTTTTATGGGATGAATCCATTTTAGCAATGAACATAGCTTCTCGTCGCAAAATTCCAGTACATTGTTTGTTATTATTGTTTTGCAGGCAAGTATTGTTGAATATAAGAGACAACTCATGTCTAGATATCCTTTGGTAGATCCTTTCAATAGTCCGAATCAGGATCTTAATTTCTGAGGGGAATTGGTTGATGAATTTGCCATAGTTTGGATTTGTCTCCTAAGTACTTTCAGACCCAATTCCCCTCCGAAACTAAGATCCTGATTTGGACTATTGAAAAGATCTACCAAAGGATATCTAGACATGAGTTGTCTCTTATATTCAACAATACTTGCCTGCATGCTGCCTAGATATACATACTATTGTTTTGCTTACTTCAGTCTATCCTGAAAATTAGTCAACTAATATCAAGAATAACCCTGTTTCTTTGACATGTTCATGTACCATGTGAACCGTAAACCATGTTTTTTTTCTTTTGAGCCACAAGTTGATTTTGCTTTGTCTAAAATAATTATTCCAGTCCATTTATCTTGGTATAATCTTCAATATCTTCCAAATATCTGAAAGTACTCCTATATCTCCAATGCATTTCACAGATTTCTCTGCCTTTGAGCAATTTGTTTCATATATTTTTTTTTTATTTCGCTTATAAAGTCGACCCGCTTCCATTCAGACATAATAGCTTAATAACCAAAACCTTCATGTGCTAACCTGTTACTCCATCGTATGGGGCTAAGCCTCATGTTTGTTTCCAGAAATTATGCATTCATTTCGTCTTCTTTCAAAATTTATATTTCCTCTGGATTACCAGACTCTCTCGAATAAACCTTCCAAAGAAAAGGTGGCATTTACTCGCTACTATTACATACTCTCGCCACCACCAGATTCACGGTTTGCTAATTTTTCATGGAATAAAAATTAAACAAACCAGTTATTCCAGAATACTTAATGAACACTTCACATTCACATTTTTGACAAACAACAAATGTTCGCTGAGAGTTTAGACAACTGCATCGGTAAGCTTTTCCGATTATTTTTTTTATTACAGTTAGTATTTTTTTTTTATTAATATTCTTCATGTTAAACAAAGAACATTCACTATTTATTCGGAATTAAACACTAAATTTGGTCTGCCATTCTGTCAGCACATTCTGTAAGCATTTTTTCATATTCCAGAATAGAGCAGAATATACTAATTAACGAACAGCTTCTCAAGATGGCAGCTTCATCTGTCGTCTTTCGCATACATAAATTATTACAAACTACATTTTGGTGCGTTTTCAAAAAGTCGTTAGATCGTTAGTTGTACCTTTTAACTTTTTTTGGCCGAGTTTAGCCTCCACAAAAAATTTTAAAACCAAATTTTCTGAGATTATTCTATATTAGATACGCTATTAGAACAATATTTTTGATATAAAATATTTAACATGTATTTTCAAATACACAAATAAACATTGATTTTTTAAAATTTCATTTCTATTTATGAAAAAAAAAATATTAGCCTATTTACAAAAATACAGTATTTAAAACTTATTTTCATTATTATTTGTGGAAAATCCTGTTCTTCAAACAAAATTCTTAATCTAAAACAATTTCTTTGGGAATATTCTGTATTGACTACGTTATTAGAATAATATTTTGGAAAAGTTTGTCGATTTACTGACTTTCACACTTTTTTTTTTTTTTGAGGTGAGGATTGATATTTGCTTATTTGTGCTACTTGAAACTGTAATTCAGGTGATTCAAATAGGATTTAATCAGGTTAGCCCCTACTTAAAAATATAGGGTGGAGGCAGCCACCCAAAAAGTAGACAAATCTATTTTGTTTGATTTACTTATTTAATGAATCCTATTTTAATCACCTAAATTACTTAGTGAAATGGGTTCTTTTAGGATTTTTTTTTTTTTTTCAGAATTAATACTCTAATACTTATATTTTTTTAGTTTCATTATTATTTTGTTTTCCCCGGGCAACGCCAAGACACGGGTCCTGCTAGTTATTTATATCATATTATTTATTTTTCTTAATCCGGGCTCTTGTTTTGTTTCTATTCTGAAATAATTTAGGGATAAAATATCCATTTCCACCCAATGTCTGATTTTGTCTTTTACAGAATTTTCATAATTAAACTGTTATTTGGATAGGGTTTCTCTACATGTGGAATTGTATTCAGTTTTTCTTTTATTATATCAAAATTGAATGATATGAGTTTAATTGTCCATCTTAAAATTCTGTAAGATGTGACCTTTGGCAATTATTTTCTGTTTCTATTTCTATTTTCTATGAATTTGAACATTTTATGGTCCGGTTTAAATTTAATAAAAAAAAGAAAGTTGGTCTTAATATAAAGTTTTGTGCTCTTTCCATGCTATTCGTAATGCGTCTTTTTCAATATTCATATAGTTTATTTTGATTGAAGATAATTTTCTCTATAGGTATATCATTGGGTAGCTTACCTCAAGGTAGTGTGCTGGCTTCATTACTGTACAACATCTACACTAATGACCAACCAATGAGCCAGAACACTGAGCGGTTCATCTATGCTGACGACCTTTGCATAACATCCCAAGAAAAGAGTACTTTTGAGTCAGTAGAAACAAACCTCAACTCAGCCTTAGATGAGTTACTCCTCTACTACGAGATTAACCACCTGCATGCAAACCCTGCAAAAACTAAAGTGTGCTCGTTTCACCTCCGGAACCGAGAGGCCTGGAATACAACTTGAGAATCGCACTAACCCTGTCTACCTTGGCGTAACCCTGGACCGCACCCGCTGATTCAGGTAACATGTAAAGAAGACAAAAATGAAAGTCAGCTCCTGAAACAACATCCTACGGAAACTGATCAACTCCAAGTGGGGAGCCACAGCACACACACTAAGCCTTGTGCTATTCCTCTGCGGAGTATGCTTGTCCCGTTTGGGAGAGATCAATGCATGCCAAAAACCTTGATTTGGCATTGAACAACACCTGCTGCTTGATCACTGGCTGCTTGAAGCCCACTAACCTGAATAACCTGCATCTTCTCACTGGCATTGCCCCTTCAGATGTGAGACGGAAAGTTCCCAGCCGAGTAGAGATCGCAAAGGCTATCAGTGATGAACGCTATCTCCTTTATGGACGTGAACCAACAGTCCAATGACTGAAGTCAAGAAGTTTCCTCAGCCATGTCGAAACCCTAACAACATCTCAGGAAGAGACCAGACTACAGCTGTGGACCAGACGGCTAGAAGATGGCTCCCCCTCATAATGACATGGGAATCCCTGCTTTGAGGAACTCCCTCCCGGTTCAGAGGCACCCTGGCTCCAGCAGAAAACACTAAACTGCCTGAGAATGGGAATGGGCCGATCAATAGTTGCTATGAATAGATGGGGCTACAAAACTGACCCAACCAACCATCTGTAATTGTGGAGAGGAGGACCATACGATGCAACATTGCCTGGTCTGCCCCCTACTGCCCAACCGGTGTAGCTTGAAAGATCTTGCAGAGTACAACACTATTGCAAAAGACTGCATAAAAATATGTGAAACTGTCATATGACCACATGCTTCAAAGACATGCAAAGAAGAAGAATTGGGTGGCTTCCTCATTATGACTGTTGCTTGAGCATGTTCACTTTATAGAAAGAAGTTATGCTGACTACGGACGATCAGCATCACTTCTTTCTTTGGATCAAACATTTTTGTCACTTATGTTTTTTAAAAAAAAATTTTATTTCGAGAAAATTGATAAAAATTGGGCACTTTGATTTTATAAAACAAAGGAATGTGTGTAAATAAATCTTGGAAAAAACATTCATATTTTGCATTTTCGCTTGTTCGAAACAAAATACCGTTTTAACTTGGTTTAAAAAATAATGTAATGAATGGAAGCATATATAAATTAGATATGTAGAAAAGATTTTTGTGACGTTTTCAAGGACTATAGTTTGTCTTTGTATACATTTAAACTCTGTTCTCTTTGCAAATCTTTTTGAATGGTTCTTCCAAGTCATTATATCTGGGGTGATATTTACTATAAAAATTTGTTAGTTCAAAAAAGGATTCGAATTCCTTTTTATTTCTTAGTATTGAAAATTTTGCTGATTTCTTAGCTTAGATATCAAATATCTAAAGAGATATCACTCTATTTTTTTTTTTTTATATAGAAAAATAAATAAACCCCAAAAGGGCACGTAAAGTGTTCTTTAGCCTTGATGGGCAATCATCTAGAGGTGGTGTTTTGATAAAAATACTGATCCTATCACTTCACTGGGTTGGCGTCAAGGACATCTGGCTTGTAAAAATTATGCCTTGATTAATGAAATGTCTTCCAAAGAAAATTTACTGAACTTCAGGCTGTGCAAGTTGAATGTTGGAAGCTTATCAGGAAAGCCAGGAGAGATTGAGTTTCTTGAGGAAAGACTTATTGGCATATGTTGTATCCAAGAAACACAATGTTAGCTGAGAATGCTAATCAGATCATAGAAAGAAGGGGTTATTTCTGAAGACTGGGATCTTAGTACAATTGTGAACTGTTACAAGAATAAAGGAAATCCCATATATTCCCTGTGGAGGTCCCCAGATACCGAAGAGCTTTCTACTCCAAAAGTTTCTTTCCTCATGCTGCTGGACTCTGGAACTCCCTCCTTGCCCCCTGTTTTCCTGACGGTACTGACATGCAGAAATTTAAAACTAATGTAAACAGACATCTCACTGCACAGCTCCCAATTTAGGTTGATCCCCCCACCCCCCAACTTTAACCCTTTTTCTCAGTAGCCTCTTACGTCTAGTATGGTGGCCTGCCTTGTTTGGGTGAACTAAAAAAAAAGAAAAAAAAAAGATGCTCTAAATAGAAGGAATTACAAGGAATTAACAAAAGTTAATGGATCAGGTTCTGAAAGTGGTTGATAGAATAATTGAGTAGCAAATAAGAAGTCAGATAAACATAGATGAAATGCAATTTGGTTTTATGCCTGTGCAAAGTACCACTGATGCTATATTTATCCTGAGATGAATGCAAGAGAAGTGTCTTGGTAAGAAGAAGAACCTGTATTTTGCTTTTGTGGATTTGGAGAAAGCTTTTAACAGTGCCAAGAGAGGTTGTCTTATGAGCTTTGTGTAAATTTGGGGCAAGTGAGTGGTTAGTGAAGGTTGTTCCAACAATGTACAGAAATGCTCAAAGTCATGTTAAAATTAACAGCACGTTTAGTGACAGTGTTAATGTTAAAGTAGGAGTACATCAGAGATCTGTGCAGCGTCTGTTGCTTTTCATTTGTGTCTTAGAAGTGTTGTCCAGGGAGTTTTGTACGGAAGAGATGCTGTATGTTGATGATTTAGTACTTGCCTGTAAACAATGGAATGTATACTTGTTAAGTTGAAGACTTTGAGGATGATCAGTGGTTGTAGTGTTGGAAAAAAAAAAAAAAAAAAGAGGAAAGTCATCCTGTTCAGTTTCTGGAAAAGGAGTTTGGCGCAACTCAATTTTTTTGTGGTACTTATAAACATTGGGTACACAAAAAGTGCAGTGGAATTACAAGTAGTTTTAGAGATAAGAAGTTTGTGTGCAAGCAGTGTAAGATGATGGAGACTGATAACTCAGATGTAGAGAAAGTATATTTAGATGCAAATCTATTTTGGTTGTTTAGAAATTTTGTTACCTTGATGATACGATTGGAACACAGGGAGGAGCTGGTGTTAGTGAGATTGTAAGAAATAGGAGTAGATGGAATAAGTTCGTAGAATTTCTGCCATTACTAACAAGCAGAGCATTACTGTGGTCAACTAAGGGAAGAGACTATTGGGCATGTGTGTACAGTGATGATGTATGGAAGTGAAACCTGGCCAGTGAGCGTTGTGGATTGCATGAAGAGAAATGATTTGAAGGATATGTAATGTGAGTTTTAAAGATCGGCTTCTATCTAATGACCTTTGAATAAGATTAAATAAGATTTTATTTGTTTGATCACATTGAATGAATGGATGAGAGTTCTTGGGTTAGTACATGTAGAACAGTTGAGGTAACAGGCTCAGTTGGCAGGGAAAGGCCAAGAAAAACATTGGAGAAAGTGATAAGGATTGTTTAAGAGAAAATATTAAAGACCTGTCCAGAGATAGGTTAGTTTGGAAGTTAATTTCTAAAAGCCGTCAAACACATGCCAGCATGTAAAACAGACGTTAAACCAAATATGATGATGCTATTAGAGGAGTTTATTTAAAATTAAGAAAGAGTTTTCTATACCAATGTTTTATTACTGTGATCCTATCTGTTTATATTCTACTATAGTTGAGGTGTTATTAGTTTCTTTTTTTATTGCTGTTATCCTGTCTTTGTTTTTTGTTTGAAAATTACTTTCAAAGATACTAATTATCTCTAGTAATTCACACTAGGGTGTTTTTATTTCATTGATTAATATACATCTTTATGACATTACAAAATGTTTTTCAGACCCGACCTCCTCCTGTAAAAGAAAAGATTCTGGAACTAATTCAGGTTTGGTCTCATGCATTCCGCAATGAACCAAGTTACAAGGCTGTGCAAGACACCTTTCATCTCATGAAAATGGAAGGTAAATTTACGCTTAATTATCATCATCAATTTTTTTATATCCCTTTGCACTAATCGTCTCATTAAATTATTTAAAAGATAATTGTTAAAATAAATACTTGCTTTATTGAAAAAATATAATTGTTGTGATTTTCATTTTAGGGTATACATTCCCTGCATTGAAAGAAGCTGATGCAATGTTTGTTGCTGAGAAAGCTCCAGAATGGAAAGATGGAGAATGTTGTACTCGGTGCAGAGTTGTATTTGGTGTTGTCCAGAGAAAGGTAGTTTTATTTGATTTATTTTAAACTAGCAGGGGTACCTGGCATTGCCTGCCCCTCCCTCTCTGCAAGCAAAAGTGTAACAATCTCTCTTCACTGTGACAAAAGCTGTGTCTTCCCCGGTCGCCCCCTCATCCCCGTTTATTTCCTTTCTTTTTTATTATTAGGATTAAGCCTTCCCTTCTTTGCTTATAAAATTAAATTTGCGTAGTCATTATTCTTTCCTTTCTTTTTCTTATCAGTTATAATTAAGATTACACTGTTTTTTATTTATTCATAAAAATTGAATTTGCATACATGATTATTCATATCGCAAAGAGAGCCAGACACACATACGTTCACTTTTATATTATATAGACTAGCAAATAAATGCTCCTTCCCGATCGCATTTTTTGCTAGGCTACCTGTTAGGGGCCACCTAACAAAACAATAGTTATCGCCCTTGGATAAAAGAAGTTGTCTGCCATTGTAGTGTCGTGCCTTCGTGCATTTGGAAACAGCAACAATGTTTACATCCGAGATACAAGTTGTATCCTTATTACCTCCCTTACATTAGTCATTCTGTAATTATCTCCCTTGTATATTTCTCATGCTATATAAATAAATGCTTACGTGGATCGACCTCTTAGGAAGGAAGCGATCGGAGCGCATGCATCAACTGTTTGTCTCTCTTATTTATTTCTGTGTTCCTACTTGAATTGTTATGTATGTAAAACCATTACCTCGCGAGCCGGACACAATAACAACCGATAGACAGAACGGCTCTCACAATCAAACAAGCATCTTGCGTTCAGTGGTTTTCTTCATTTCAATTTAATCAGTATTTTTGTTAAATAAATCTGTTAAAGGTTCTACTTCGTCCTTCCTTCATTTTTGAGTTGTAATTGAACCGATAATGTATAAACATCCAGACGTAACGTTGGAGATGGGAATAGTTCTTTAGAACCATGGTAACGCAAATTTACACTTTCAAAGATGGATTGCACGTTTGATAGAATTATTTTCAGAGAGATTTTCAACACCTGCACCATCGTTTTTAGAAACAAAGCAGAATCGGTTGCACAATTAATCACAGAATTTCAATACCACCCAATGGCTAAATCGACATTCTGTATGTGGTTTTCATGCTTTGAGAACCTTTTCCATGTGGAATTCAAGGAACAAGCTGACTGGAAAATCAGACTTTGTCTACGGAAGCTTGGGACATCGGAACATGATCGGTATCCAAACTACATACTATCTAAACACCCATGTGACTACAACTTCAGCAACACGATGGAGACTCTGAGGCAGATTTTCGGTGAGCAGATTTCGTTATTTAATGTGTTTCAATTGTCTTAGCATAACAAAGTCTGATTCAACCGATTTCTCAACTTATGCAGAGAATGTGAACGTTTTAAAATATCTTCCATCACGGACGCTCAATTCAAATGTTTCATTTTTGTGTGTGGTTTGAGATCGGCGGGGGAGGCAGACATTCGCACACGGATTTTGTCAAAAATAGAGCAGAATCCAGAAATTACATTGCAACAAGTCACTGTGGAATGCCAGCAACAAGCAACAGTATCCACAGTTAACACAGTCCCAAAACAACGTCAGCCCACCTCACCAACTGCAACATCTATCAAGCCCCTAACCGCTTGCTGGAACTGTGGCAGCTGGCATTTTGTACAAAACTGTACATTCAAAGACAAAAACCTACCCATAATAGACAAACCTCACATAACAGGCACCGACAACATCACAAAACAAACACAAACAGTCTGGTAGCAACTTTTCTTCCAAACCAAAAATCAAACCGAAAATATGTTGCAGTAATTGAATGGCCATCCTGTTCAGCTACAGGTGGATACTGCCTCCTATATTACTCTTATATATCACAAACACTATGGGTAACCATAGGTCAACCTTCATTGACACCAATAAGTCAGGTAGCACAAAGTGCTTCCGGTGACTGTTCACATCATGGGTCACGGGTCAATTACCTGCTACCATTAAAATGAAAGATAATGAAGGATAAGACGGTGTCGGGTACCGTATACATAGCAAACTCATGCCATAATTTCCTGGGACTTTGTCGAAAAGACCTAGTAACTTGATATTCTACTCAACCGGATATGTGAGGTGGTATCCAGATCGTCACCTCAGAACAGCATTATCAACCAAACCAAAGAGATCATGAAACAATTTTCTCTAGTTTTCACAAACAACTTGGGATGCTACACTCAAGCAGACGCCACACTGTTCCTTAAACCATTTTCTAAGCCCATTTTCTGACCCAAACGCCCAATGCCATATGCTGCATTGCCATTGGTGGACCAGGAACTTAAACGACTTGAGGAAATGAAGGTCATCGTACCGGTGACATATTCAAGGTGGGCAGCACCCATTGTAGTAGTAAAGAAATCCGATGGTTCAATTCGGTTGTGTGCTGATTTTTCAACTGGTTTCAATGCAGCACTAATACATTGCCAATCCCAGATGATCTCTCTACCATACTTAATCGTGGCACCTGCTTTGCAAAATTGGACCCCAGAAATTGACAAAATGGATCAGCAAGATCCTAACTTGCATCCAAGACTTTGGTTTCCAGCTCCGGCCTGAAAAGTGCCATTTTTATTTACTTTCCATAAAATAGTTGGAATTTATTTTTGATCGTCACAGTCATCGTCCAGATCCTGCTAATGTGGCAGCTATTCAACACATGCCACCCCATCGGACGTTAGCAGTCTACGCGCATTTCTGGGAATGGTGAGTTACTACAGTAGTTTCTTGCCTTCACTCCATCAAATCAAATCACCACTCAACAAACTGTTGACAAAAGACGCAAAATAGTCCTGGCCTGTGGACTGTCAGTAATCATTTGACAAAATCAAAGCACTCATTAACTCTGACCTACTGCTCACACATTTTGATCCAAATAAGAAAATAGTCATGGCAGCGGATGCATCAAATCATGGCGTGGGAACAGTAATCTCGCATATATTCACAGATGAAACTGAGAAAGCTATCATGTATGCATCCATATCCCTGACACCCGCTGAACGCAATTACAGTCAAGTGGAAAAAGAAGCACTGGTACTGATTTTTGCTGTGAAGAAATTCCATAAGATGTTGTTCAGGCGTCACTTTACACTTCTGACAGACCGCAAGCCACTACTTTCAGTATTTGGCTCAAAAAGGGTATGTCAGTATATTCAGCCAGTCGATTACAACAGTACCGCCGGACAACAGAATTCGGCCAAGCTGATGTCTTGTCACGACTCATCAGTGCACAATAAGTTCCAGATGACGACACTGTCATCATTGCCATCAGCATCGAGGACGATTTTCAACGCACACTCACAGATTGTATCCGGACAATTCCAATGACAAGGATTGATATAAAGCGAGAAACACCACACTACCGGGTCACCTATTGTCCACCTGTTACAAAAGAATCGAAAGTTTACATACACGCCTCTGGTGTACAAAAGAATCGAAAGTTTACATACACGCCTCTGGTGTACAAAAGAATCGAAAGTTTACATACACGCCTCTGGTGTACAAAAGAATCGAAAGTTTACATACACGCCTCTGGTGTACAAATGAATTGAAAGTTGACAACTGCGCCTCTGGTGTACAAAAGAATTGAAAGTTGACAACTGCGCCTCTGGTGTACAAAAGAATTGAAAGTTGACAACTGCGCCTCTGGTGTACAAAAGAATTGAAAGTTGACAACTGCGCCTCTGGTGTACAAAAGAATTGAAAGTTGACAACTGCGCCTCTGGTGTACAAAAGAATTGAAAGTTTACAACTGCGCCTCTGGTGTACAAAAGAATTGAAAGTTGACAACTGCGCCTCTGGTGTACAAAATAATTGAAAGTTGACAACTGCGCCTCTGGTGTACAAAAGAATCAAAAGTTTACAACCGCGCCTCTGGTGTACAAAAGAATTATAGTTTATCGAAAGTTTTCAGACGCGGCTTTGGTGTACAAAAGATTTGAAAATTTACCTACACAATTAAATAAGCATAAACAGAAATAAAAATAAACAATGATGGCTCTTAGAATTACCTCCCTTTGAATAACAAAAAACTGCCTTTGAACCTAAGGATTCTTGCAGATATAATTCACAAACCCACTGGAGCTTACTGAAAGATGGCACATAGTTTTTTTTAAAACCGACTCTGAAGAAGAAAAATATCTGAAACAGTTAAAATATATATAATCTGAATTTTTAGCTTAAAACGTTTTATTAGCCCAAATGGCTGCTTCGTCGGAATTAAATCAAATTTTGTCCTTTATCAGAAAAGAAAAATATGTTGAATCGGACTCATCAGTGGAACGTTGTTAAAATCGAAAGAAGCAAGACTTATAATCAAAAGGAAATGGTATGGTTCCCTTTCCACATGGTTTCTTATAGATCGTCTCCAACTCAATATCAATACGGTCAAAATTCCATTAAAAAAATTCTCATGTTTTTCTTAAAAGTCAGGAGAAAAAATACATTCATTATACATTTCTATTACATAGCCTATTTTTGTAATTATTTCTTACTTCAGTTTTAATTCTTGGGTTTTCGTGGTGGTTTTTTATTTTTGTTTTTTTACACAATAATATTGGAAATTAGCTTCCTTATTTGTATTATCAACATCCTAGGGTGATACACTGATTCTAGCGCTTCTCTAACAATTTCGACTTGTGACACGGTGCATTGTCTTGGTGAAAGAGCACTTATTCTTCATTTGTGGTCAGTTTTTGGTGATTTTTTTTCCTTCAAACGTGCCAATAATGTTATATAATATTTGTTATCGATGATTTTTCCTTTCTCAAGATAATCTATGAACATTCCAAAATGCCTGCTGATATTTGCATTCTCGGTTGCTTTGGACAGCTTTCACCTTTTGCTGTTCACTCGGCTGACTGCTGATTTGACTCCAGATTGAAGTGGTGGATCCATGTTTCATCCATTGTCACATATTGACACCCAAATTCCTTTTTGTTGTGTTAAAACAGTTGCAATTAACTCTAAATCGTTAATGCATTTTTGATCGACTGTGAGCAAATGCGGCACCCATTTTGAACGCAACTTTATCATTGATAAATGTTCATGAAAAATGGTAAATACACAGCCTTCTGTTATCTACAACTCCTCTGCTACCTAACACAACTTCAGTTTAAATGAGTTTGTGGAGTTTATTTATGTTTTTCGAGAAAACTGTTGAATTTGGGTGATCTGAGCATTTAACATCATTTGTGTCTGTACGACTGCGTTTAAAATCGGAATACCACCTCTTAACTCTTGTTTCCGACGGAGCAGAGTACAAATAAAACTTATCAAGCCATTGTTTTGCTTGAACAGTATTTTTCCTATCAGAAAGCAATGCTTTATCAACACACAAAATTCAGATTTTTCCTTTGCTTTGAAAACTTGCAACAGTAGCTTCGCTTAAATAACTGTAATTTGTAAATTATTAGTCGGATTGGGTTTAAATTTTGACACAAGTTAGTACTTTATAAAAATCATATGGATTTTTTTTATTAGTGGCGCCATCTATATGTCAGGCCCGGGAGTGATGTGTTAACTCCCAATATATATGTATACGGCAAGGGGAAATAACCCATGATATCTTAAACTGAAGCGGGACAACTGACTCACTTTTGTATTTTTCTTTCTCAATCTCTATCTACCTTTAGTCTCTACTTTTATCGTGGCGAAGTTCATTTAATATTGATAATGTGTTTTCGAAAAAGAGTTTAAAATGGTGGAACCATATTTATTAAATGTTACGTGACTCAACTAAAAAACGTAAAATTGAAAATAAATAGAGGGTGAAAGAGAAAGAGAGAGATCGCTATATATGTTGCCAGTATTTCAGATGGCATATCGATATCAATATTTTCACAGCACAAGGGTACTCGTAATAATATTAGCTGTAAACAGATGCTTCGGCTAGTCAGAATTGACAAACAAAATTCTCAGATCAGGAATTTTTAATGAAAATATTTAAAATTTTGTAATGTTTTAAAAAAAACAAACTTGTTTTCCTGTTATTTTAAATGTTATTAAAAATTCTGTTTATTTTGTCTTTTTCTTTTTCAATTTTGTTTTTGTTTTATAGCATCACTGTCGTAATTGCGGGGAAGTAATGTGTAGTAAATGCTCTTCCAAGGTTTCGACAATTCCTCGATTTGGAATTGAACGTGAAGTCCGTGTTTGTGACTCTTGCTTTGAAAAACTCAGGTGAGTATTTGTTTTTCTCTGTTTCAGGTTTGTGTTTGTGCTCCATTATTTTTTTTTACCTTTCTTAATTTTCCAACTGATTTAAAAGGAAATAGCATATTTATATAAATAGTTTATTTCTAATACTTATTTCTCAAAGCTTTTTCTTTTATGAAATTTATATTTGCTTTTTTTTTTTTTTTCAATGTTATATACAGCCAAATACTATTTGCCGAAAGTCCATCCGATTATTGCATTGCATCAAAATTCCTGAACAAAAATCTATGAAATGTTGTGTAGCTATATTTTTGAACCTTGACGTGTTTTGAATGTGTTTGTTTTTGAAAGGCAATTCCAGAAATAAATGAGTGGGGGCGGCTAATATTTATATGGGAAATAAAAACTGAACATTAAATGGATAAATATTTGAATAAATTTCAAACTAAGTAAAAACAAAAACGAAAAAAATTGGACTATATTTACAAAACGAATATGAGTCAAAATTAAATGAAAAAAAACCATCTTAATTACGATTGAAGACTAACTGTAGTGTTGTCTGCTTTTGTTGAAAACTATGACATATGAGTTTATCATTGGTTACATGGGTTTAATTTTTTCATGGTAACATTTTATTTTGGGTGAGGGGAACTTTTTTATATTCATTTTTTAATCCATTTACAAGTCTTTTAGTTTAAAATTAAACCAAGTGTGAGAGCTAATGTTTACGCAAATATATTTTTCCCCAGTGAATATTCAGAATAGAATGATTTAGAGTTAAAAAAAAATTGTTGGTGCTTATGCTGATTAGCGGCCTATGAAAAAATTATTTTTATATAAAAACAATAACATATACTTATTAAGCATTATATTCTTACTCACTGTACGAAAAAGTAGAAAAAAATTATCCACTAGAACTTTAATTACAAGTATTTTTCCATTCTGCATATCATAACAGCGACTCGTTCAGTAAGCCTCCATCTTGTTTTTTAAGAAGATTTGAAGGGCAGATAACTGAAATCTTAAAAACAAGATGAACGCTTACTGAACGAATCGTTGTTATGATACGCAGAATGGAAAAATACTTGTAATTAAAGTTCTAGTGGATAATTTTTTCTACTTTTTCGTACAGTGAGTAAGAATATAATGCTTAATAAGTATATATTATTGTTTTTATATAAAAATAATTTTTTCATAGGCCGCTAATCAGCATAAGCACCAAATCTTTTGCTAAATACTAAAGGTTTCTATTCGCATCTGATTACAATTGTCAAAATGGTTTGGAAATTATTAAAAGGGTTAAGTTTGTGATTGTGAAAATATTACATGCTTAAAAGTAAGTCTCCAGTTTACGGTGACAAAAAATTAAAACCTAATTTAAAAAAAAAACATTTTGGATAATTTTTATCTGAGTTTTTGTTTGATTTTGATTTTTTTTGCAAAGAAAGATCAAAACAAAGCCAAAAATGATTGAAAAATGGTAAAAATATTTTTGAAGTGTTTTGTCGTAGTAGGCATTATTTAAAAAAGTTATTGAAATGTTTCCATAAGTTCTTTTTTGTGCTTTCCTATTTTTTTCATTCTCATTCATGTACTTTGCTAACGGAAATAGAAAAGAAAAACCAGGGTACTCTATTGAAACATTTAAATTAATAAACACAATGAAAACAGAATATTATTAAAACTCTACTAAGACTAAAATGAAAATAGTAAAAAAACAAACGATTGATTGATTAGAAAACAAAAACAGACCTTGAAAAGAAAAGCCAATAAAACGCATAAAATCATTCTTTCCATAAACTCAACTATTCTAATGAACTTACAAACAAACAATACAACAAAAGGCAATTCTCATACAATATAATTAAAGAGGAATCAGGGACAGTTATAAAAAACTTCAACATTTGTTGATAGACTAATTTGGGATCATAACTTGTCTTCAAGAAACATATTAATGAACTCAACATAATAAACTACAAACAATACACACAGATTGAACGCAAAGCCTCTGGATGTGTCTCAATTCTGATTATGAAAGAGATATTCCACCACCAAATGGTTAGATGATTGCAAAACCGCAATCTGACCACATCGATCTGCCTACAGCAATTTACTAACAAGCACACAACCATCAATTCAAACTCTTTAAAAATTACTGTTTGAAAAGGCACCTAAGACCATCAAAAACTATTTCACATAAATTTAACTCTTCCACCAAAAGAAACACAATTTGGAAAATCATTAGGCAAATCTCTGAGCTGGATTATATAGCATCCGAAATAGTAGCCCTCATAAGAACCAAAAAATGTCCACTTGAAAGCCCCATCAAAATTCCCACAATTCCTATCATCGTCCAAAACACCACACCACAGGTACAGCCAGAACCACATTACCATTCACCCATGGATCAAGCTGTCAAACAGTCTAGGTCCATGACAACCCATCATACAGCCACTTCAACACCAGAATCCCATTTAGCAAGGGGCTCCCCGACAAGTATCTCACCACCATCAGTTGTCTATTTACAATTAGAGATACCCCCTCTTCTTCACCGAGACCACTGGTAACACCTGAATCCCCATCATTACCTCAGAAATTACTGGAACCAGATGGCCGTGGAAGAAGAACTTGGGAATACAATTGAGGAAGTCCAGATGATGAGGCTGGAGGAAAGATCTCAACTGCCCAAAACCCAAGCCTCAAGAGCTACCAAGGCAATAATACAAAACATAAACATCGCTCTCTATAGACGTGTTCCATCCAACGTATCCCTCACGGAGCTGAATCAAGTAACATAAGCTGCAGGACTTTACATTGTTAGGAAAACACTCCCTCAATTCCAAAAGCAATGGGAGTCCAGAGCACAAGATACAACACCACCGTGGAAACTGAAGCTCCAGAACTAACTTAACCTTTGCAAAAAGGAAGTCTCTCAAATCAAACAATTCCTTGCTGCCCCTACAGTGTGGGGACGGCTGAGAGACACCATCTGCAGACTTGGTTTTAAATACAAAAAAAATGTTGAAGAAATTGAAAACGTTGCGAGGGAACTTGAAGGCAGGATTCCAGCACCGTTGAAGGGTGAGGAAACCACACCAGCATGGCTAGTAAAAGGTGATACGACCCTCATACCCAAACCTCTACAAAGTACACACCGATCTGTTGCCTCACTACAACCCGCAAACTCTTCACTGGCCTGGTTGCAGACAGCATCTACGAACACCTCTCTTCTGGAGCGTACCTAGAAAAAGAACAAGCAGGGTGCAGGAGGAAATGTTTATGCACCAAAGACCAGTTGTTGATCAATAAGACCATCCTTGAGGACGGTAGGAAGAGACAGAGAAATCTAAGCATGATGTGGAGCGATTACCAAAAGACATACGATAGTGTGCCCCACACATGGCTCCTGTGCTGCCTTGATCTATATAATATCCATCCAGTCATCAAGAAAACCATGGCAGTACATATAAATATGTGGCAGACAACATGGCATTAACACACACTAATAGAACAATAAAAATCCCTGACATCAAGATCCGAAGAGGAATCTTCCAAGGAGATAGCTTATCTCCTCTACTCTTTTGTCTGGCAATTGATCTGCTAATTAAATTACTACAAAAAAGTCGGAGTGCCTACAATCTGAGCCAGGGCCGCCAACAAGACCCAAACAAAAGAGTCAACCACCTGCTCTTCATGGATGACCTCAAGCTGTATGCTAGTTCAGATGTTGACTTAAACCGACTCTTGCAGGTTGTCTATACTTTCTCCAAAGATATTGGAATTAAGTTCGGCCTGGACAAATGTGCCAAGTGCTCCCTCAGAGCTGGGAAGAAGATCCAAACAGAAAACATACAGCTTGAAGATACTGACATCAAAGACCTTGAAGAACAGAAACAATACAAATACCTTGGCATAGAAGAAAACGATTCAATTCAACATGCCAAAATGAGAGAAGAAATTGGCAGAGAATATATATGCAGTGTTAGAAAAATTTGCAAAACACAGCTAACAAACAAAAACAAAGTAACTGCCATTAACCAATTAGCTATGCCAGTGATTACATACAGCTTTGAAATTATTGATTGGCCACAAAAGGACATTAATAGACTAGACAGTAAAACGAGAAAAATGTTGACAATGTACACAGGAACCAGTGTCTACCAAGGCTGTATCTGCCAATAGGAGCAGGGGGTAGGGATCTCTCAGAAATTGACCATCAACATCCCGCCACTATCTGATGAGCTCCCAGAACCCAAACCTTATGATGATATGCCAACATCAAGAAACCAGAGCAAGCAGAACAATCTCTATCACAAAACTGGCCAAACATTTTGGACAGGACTATCTTATAAATGAGTCAAAAACGGACACGAATCCTGTCACGGAAATAGCCTGCAAGAGCCGCCAGAAATACACCAAGATCTTCCGTTACAGAAAACTGGAAGAATGGGCCAACCAACAATGTGCTAAGTATTTCCTAGGTGAATTATCTCAGGAATATATAGATAAGGAAGGCTCTGTAGACTAGCTAAAAAGAGGATCGATCGCTCCACTATGATCAGGAGAGAATGATAATGGCTGCCCAAGATCAAGGCTTGATGACCAATGCCTTTAAAAAAATGAGTGGTCTCAGCAGCAACAAGTACAGGTTCTGCCACACAGAAGTGGAGAGTGTAAGCCACCTGACATCCACTTGTAAGGTTCTCCTGGGGGATGGCTATTATACAATGCGACACAACGGAGTGTGTAAATATCTTCACTGGACTATATGTAAAAAGTTGAATATCCAGTGTAGCAGCAAGTCCTGGGAGCATATACCAGAAAGAACGGTTGGAGATAAGTTATACACCATCCACTATGACTATACAGCTACATATCTAGAAAACGGAGCTGTTAAACCTGACATCGTGATATGGGACAAAAGGGAAAAAGTAGCAACCCTAGTTGAAGTCAGTGTCCCGAATGATGCAGGATAAAACAGAGTTGAAAGGGAAAAGATTATGAAATACCAAGGTCTTATGTACGACATGAAAAGAAACTGGAATCTTAGGAAGATCTCCATCATCCCAGTAATTATAGGAGAAACAGGACTAATGAAAAAAAATGGGGCATGGTGCGGCGCTTGGAGCCAACATGTGAAAGATTTAGGAGATGAGTGAGAACCAGTTATACTGTCCACACTACCAGGTAGAATGTAGTTTGCTGAACTTTAAAGGTACTATGAACATGCATGTGTGCATCCACTGCACAGGCTGTGGTCGTTAGCTCACTGCATCGGTCCAAGGCTGTTATTCGATTCAGTCAGTGCTGCAACAAAAAATTCTTACTCCAAATAAAACCATAAGTCCAGTTTAAAAACAACAAGGTTTATTTTTCTTCGGAGATTATGATGATACTCGTTTTTTTAGGTTGAATAGCAGTCTTGCAAAATGAGATTTTTGCCGGACCAAATCAAAACACAAGTCTCTTTGTTTAGAGCCTCAAAGCCAACTTCTCTCTGAGAGACACACAAATCCAGCTGATCTCAGACGTGCAACTCTAGCTGATTGCCTCACGCTCGGAGGGCCGGCTCTCTAACTGCACTCCTCTGCCCATAGGCTGGAATATATGTACTTTTGACTGGAAATCTTAGATTCCAGTCTTTCTCAGTCGTCCCCATTAGACCACCCTGATATCCACGGGAGATTATGGCTAAACAGTGTTCTTTCAAAAGGGCTTAACGTCAGACAATCTAGGACATTACTTTTCTCAAGTAAGTTGCTCTCAGTATGAACTAGTGATGGGACAATTCCAAAATTTTTCCCGATTCCAATACAATTATCAATTCTGTTCTAAATTCCCAATTCTGATACAATTTCCGATTCTTTTAAAATTTCTAAATATTTAATTAGAGATTTTTTGCTTTTTTAAAGTTTTCAAATTACTGTAAAACCTCTTGAGTAATGTCCGCATATATTTTTGCAAAAATAATATACAACATGGCGTATATTACACGAGTAGATCTTTCTCAATATTTACATCATTGCATATATTACATGAGTAGATCTTTCTCAATATTTTCCATGTAATTGATTGAAAATTGTGAGACAACTAAATATTGATTTTTCTTTTAAACAAAGCTGATTTGTATTAGTTCGTCATTAATTTACAAAATGCTATTTTTATTTTGTCAAATAATTGAAAATAGTCGATGATTGGTATGCAAAATAAGACGTGTAGGAACAGAATAGGGTATTCTTTCACAATGACATGAAAATATTTCAAGAAATGTATAAAATTATGTACTTATGTGTTAGCTCAAAATAAGATTGTACAGGAAAAATTATGCAAATTCATCCAGTATTTATTAAATTATAAGAAAAAGAAAACAAACAACTATTTTACGTATTGTTAGACATTTTGTAACCAGTTCAGCTTATTGATTAGGCAAAGGAGATAATTCACTTCGTTTTTTTTTTCATAAATCTGGTGATTGATAGATACAATATGGCGGCTGACCGATAAAATCGTTTTTTTTTTTTTTTAGATGAGGATTGATAATTTGTATACTGTTCTCATCTTGAGTGTTATCATCACAACGGTTGAAGGTTTAATCCTCTGTGCAAGCAGTTCGAAGAATTGCAAATTACTGAAGACTTCTCCCAGTCATGGCTGACAGAAGGAGAGCATGCTACCCCGTGGATTAAATAAAGGGTTCTGTTTGAAATTCCCTCCAGGTTCCCGAGTTCGACAAATATTTCGAGTTTGAAAATATACACCTGAAGAAGGCTGGAGATTAACAGCGGCCGAAACGTTGTGATAACACTCAAAATGAGAACAGGAGTCCGAATAATCGAAATTACACAAACTGGATGAATTTGTGTTATTTTTGGTTTTCTTTTCAGCTACCACGTAAGTTTATACATTTCTTTAGCTATTTTATTTTTTAAGAGAAGCCTAACATGTCATTGTGAAAGTAAAGAAGCACCTAGAATAGTTAACAAAGCTCTCCCGTGTTAAGAATGAGTTTCTAAATAATAATGTTACTATTTAGAAAACCATTCTTAACATGGGGGGCAGGGGGTGGGCTTTGTTAACTATTCTGTGCCTTCCCTCTATCAAAGAATATTCATATTTTTATCCTAATTATAAAGATTTGGTCGTTATTAGATTGACTAACAAAAATATGCTCCCTCTGGTCGCTTTATTTAATTGCTCAGTAAAATGTGTTTGTTTTTTACAAAAAAAATCACTACATCCTTTATTTTAATTTAATAAATAAAACACTGAATAATAAAAAGTTTTGAAACAAAATTTACCCTTTACGGCATAAAATTTAAAACAAAAATTCCTAAATGCACTTAAGGTTGTAAAAAGATAATAATATTTGAAGTTTTTGAAATCGAAAAAAAAAAAGGTGTACCTAAAATAAAATCAACAATTAATAAAAAATAAAATACACTTATTTAATTGCTCACTAAAATGTGTTTGGTTTTTCTTACAAAAAAGAGTAATTTTTTAATCAATTTTAAAAATTAAATAATTGGATTCAATAAATTTGTGCTTTAAAACATAATTTCTAATTATATTAAAAAACAAACAAACCCAAAACGTTTTAATAAAAAAAAATCAACGTAAATATATCATTTTTGAGCGACTCGTATGATAAATTTCAGAGAATCTGTTTACATGTTATTAATCAAATAACGCGCCCCTGTCTTGTGTCCCCCTCTCTCTCTTTCTCTCTCTTGAAATAGAACTTTCTGTGCCTTCGAAATAGAACATTATACTTAATAATCAGAGGGCGGGTAAGACATATACTACATTAACAAGCCGCCCCCCCCCCCCCTCAAAAAAGGAGGAGGTATTGCCTGGGAGGATGGTATAATGACAACAGAACAGATACTACACTATCACCACATCATAAAAAAAGGAGGAGTTAATGCCTAGGAGGATGATATCATGAAAACAGAACAGGTACTACATTACCTCAACACCTCTAAAAAAAGGAGGAGGTAATGCCTGGGAGGATTGTATCATGACAACAGAGCAGATACTACACTACACTATGTCCCTGAATTGAGCAGTTAAAGATAGTACATTAGTCTGAAATAGTATATACTATACTATTTCATAATAAGTACAATAGTCTTAAATAGTATAGTTTGGGCTTCAGACAGACAGATACATAATCTCCATTATTAATAGATTTGTTTTACTGTAAAAAGAAAAACAAGGGTACATGTAATAATAATAATAATACTACTAATAACAATAATGGCAAATTTTTAGATAACACCCTCAGCTAAATAACCCCCCCCCCCCAATGAGATTCTACTTGTTTTAGGTGATTACATGTGAACACTTTAAAAACACCGAAAGAAAAAAAAATACTTTAGAATTTAGAGTGGGAGATCACTTTTGTATATAAATTTAATGTAAAATGATCATCATTTCCGGGTCATTCTAACTTTTTAGGGATGCTCACTAAATTTTTTACCACTAACCCTAAGTCCGACTGGCAAGGTCGTAAAATTTTGTGTAATCGCTTAAAAAGTAGACCCCCCCCCAATAACGCACAGAATTTATCTCCCATAGAAAAAGAAAAATTTGGCTAACTGCTCTAAAACGCTAGAATGTCCAGAAATATCTCATTTTACGTTAAATTTATGTGTGAAACTGATCCCCCACTCTAAATTTCTTAAATAAATCGTTTTCTATTTAATTTTTTTATAATTATCAATAAATGTTCATTTTTTTTCTTGACAAAAATATTTTATTTCTTTTTAAAACATTGTTCTGGTATATAAATACAATTTAACAATAAATCTATAAATACTGCATTCTTAAAAAATTATCAGTGCTTGTTTTCTTTTGTTTCTTTTTTTTCGACAATTCGCAATTATAATTTTTTGTTGTGAGAGAAAATAAGGTATTATTAGAGCTCTGCACCCTATGCCAATTCACCCAAATGTGATTCTCCATTTAAACATTTTTTTTTTTTTTAAATTTTAGTTGGTTACATGTAAACAGTCTCAAAAGCTTAGTAGTAAAAATAAAATAAAACAAAAAAAATTCAGTTTTGCATATAAATTTAATGTAAAATGATCACCCCTTTCAGAGCAGACAGTGTTGTAATACGAAAAATAAAGCAATTATAAGTAGTTTTATGACTTGGCTGTCAGACTTAGGGTTAGTGTAACTGACTAAAAAGTGAGAATGGCATGGAAATGAGGGATTATTTTATGTTAAATTTATATGCGCAACTAACCCCCACTCTAAATTCTAAAAAAAAATTTTTCAGCCTAAAGAAAAAAAAATGTAGAATCTCATTTTTTAGGGGGGGGGGGGGGGTTCTTTTAAATGTAGATATAATTTATGTTTTAATTTGACAAGCTTCTAAATGTTTTCCCATTATGTATTGTATCCAAGATCTTGATAAACTGATTGTGAGATTTTCATCTATATTTTTCACTTGTGCCAAAACCAAAAAAAATACAATAAAACATAAATTATTTCAGAGGATATATACGCAGTGATCAGACAACTACCAAGGTCAGCGCGGCACCAGCAAAATAAAAAAAAATTGTCCAACCGTTTCACATCTTTTAATACTCAACTGTGAACTCTTTGAGAGGCGTCATATAGGCGTTTAGCAAATAGGTACAAAAAGAAATTTGAACATTTCAAAAGGTTTGATGAGGGAATAGGCATAAGTGAACTCTAGAATATTTACTATGTTTACCATAATTTACCAATAAGAAAAAATTAAATTAGACTCTGAGAGTCAATGCTAAATCTGGGAATGGGATTCCTAACCTGTGATCCTGTGGCCCTTTGTTTCTTTACAACATAAGACTGTTCTAATAAATATTAAATAATCACTTTATCATTTTATTGTCAAGAAAAAAATTAAAAGAATCGTTTTTGGAATCGGAAATAAGGCTGAAATTTATCCGATACCCCAGACAGTTCCGATTCTGATTAATCATCCCAACACTAGTATGAACCCTATTTAATGAGGCACTTATTTTATTTTTCGCCCTGTCGGCGGGGCCACGAGTTCGTCGACTACAACACCATGCAGAGCCCCCCCCCCCCCCAAAAAAAAACTAACATATTTCGCATGCCCGGAAACTCTCCTTAAAAGGTAGAGCCGAGGCGTGTACTACTTAGTCTTTCCTCTCATCCTTTACCAACTGGCCGTACTTCCTCTGCCTGCAAACTGCCTAAAGGCGTCTTCCGTGTCTTCTGTCATCGCTTTTCTGGGACAGGGGGAGGCACTGGGTTCGCAGAGGTCTGTATTCAACGTCCGTGTGAGGGAGGCTTGGGGATGCCCGACTTAACGTGTCATCAATACTTTGACAGAGGAGTCTGTATGGAACCCCGCAATCAAAAGTGCCTTTCCTGACCTTATTCTCGACCATTCAGTCATAGGTTGAGGGGTGAATCGTAGTTCTTCAGAGAGTGCCGAGCCACGCTCAAAAAGCTTCCTTGGTCCTCAGTCTTCTAGAAAAGAATTCCACGGGAATTAGTCAGGGGACCAGCTATGGATACGTTCATTGGTCGAAGAAGATCTGCTCTGAGTGGAGTTGGGCTCCAGGTGCGAATCATCTCTGAGTTCTCTGACCTGGCGATTGGCCCAGAACACGTTACTTCTCAATGCCATACAATACAGTTTCGAAATGGAAGATTCAACCCGTTGTCTTTGCTGTGACATGCTCAAAGAACAAACGTCTGATCACGCTTTTTTCTAATACGATGAACTGTGCCGGTTCTGGGTGTATGTTGGCAAGGTGGCAGCTCGTATCGATCCTACGTAATCGACAACGTCTGGCCGCCGTGAGACAGGGAGAGATGGTATTTTTCGTGATCTTGGCCTTAGCACAAATGGAAGAGAAGACAAGATCAGGATCTGAACGCATTCTTCAAGCACAAGCTGATGGTCAAGATCAGATATGATAAAAAAAGATTGCATTCCTCGGTTTTTGAAAAAATGTGGATACAAGTAGTGATGTGCACACAGTTCCTTGTCCTTTGTGTAAGTTTTAGCCGCTTAACTAGTCAAGTGAATGAGTTAACCACCATGATTCTAGTTGAGAATAGGATAGATATTTTTATCATTATTGACCAAGGATGACCAATCTCCTTATCCCCACACTTTTGATGACTTTGTGCCTAATTTTTATCAAATGTAAATTTTTATATTTTGTGCAAATAAATAATTCAAAGTGTAGTATCTGTTTGCCACTTCCCAGCAACATCAGACGTTTACTATTGTTTTTTTAAAAAAATTTCTTAACTTTTTGTTTTTGCTGAGGATGAGGCATCCTACTGGATGCCTCATCCTCAGCCGCTATTTCAGACACTCCAGCTGAAAAATCTTTTTAAGATTTTAACTTTCTCTTTAAGTGCAATTGTTTGTATCACTCTTGCACTTGGTTCACCGGGTATATTCGCCAGGTAGCCTTTGAAATCCCTTTTCATAAATCTGGTTGCTCCTATAATTACTGAAATGATGGAAATCTTTTCATATCATACATAAGACCTTGGTATTTTATCTTCTCCCGCTCAGTTCTGTTTAAGCCAGCATCATTAGGGACGCTGACTTCAATTAGGGTTGCTACTTTCTCCATTTTGCTCCATATCACAGGTTTAACAGTTCTCTTTTCTAGATATGTAGCTGTAGGAATTAAAAAGTCATAGTGGATGGTGTATGACTTTCTGTTATATGTTCCCAGGACTTGCTGTTACACTGGATATTAAACTTTTTACAGACGGTACAGTAGAGATATTTACACACTCCATTGTGTCGCATTGTATAGTAGCCGTCCCTCAGCAGAACCTTAAAACTGGATGTCATGTGGCTCACACTCTCTACTTTTGTGTGGCAGAACCTGCCCTTGTTGTCGTTCTGAGACCACTCATCTTTTTAAAAGCATTGGTCATTAAGTCTTGATCTTGGGCAGCCATTATCATTCTCCCCTGATCATAGTGGAGTGATTCTCTTTTCAGCCAGTCTACATATGCATTAGGGTAGGTCGATTTTTCACTTTTTGAAAAAATTCAACTTGCGTCTAGTAAGGAAAGTTGTGTATTGGTATAATAAATGCTCATACCAAAAATTAGATCTTTTACTTGAACGGTTTTTTGAGGAAATGGAATCAAAGATCGTCTCCATAAATGTACTGAACAATCCTCATTTGTGAAACATTGAGCCGATGAAATGGTTAGAAAATTTATAAATTTCAATGTTTAAACCAGAAAAGGTTGTTTTGTTTCATTAAAATGAAATGAATAAAGTCAAATAAATAAAAGGTAACTAGAATTAAAAATTTAATATTACCCCCCCCCCCCATACCCAGCACCGAAAATCTAATTTTTACCTTATTAATTAAGTAGGAACAGTGATAACATTTTGAAAGAACAGATAATTACTTTTTGTTATGAATGAGACAAAAAACAAAATTGTTCCAAGTAGAGGATCATTTGATTTAGAAAACACAATTTTAATTTTAACATTTCTCAAAAAACCCATGGTAGAGATTTGAAAATGAAAACTAAGTAAAACAAAATGTATCTAATAAATGTCAGACTGAAAATGTAAATTATGTACAATAATGCATTATGAAAGTATTTCTGTCTGTACTTAACATATGGTATTAAATTTCTCTATATATGATCCCTTAGAAGCAAATGAAGGCCTCATTTTATGACACAACACCTTTGCAAGTATATGCTTTGTGTCTTGCTTCAAACCCATACACTGATTGGGAAGCGTCTGTTAACTTTACTGCCCTTTCAACACTTTCAGAATGTGAGGGCAAATCTGGCAACTTCAGCTTTGTTCCATTCATGAGTGAGTCCAAAAGTTCATCTTCAGAAAATGATACAACACATTTTCAGGTAGTAAAGCAAAAGCATTATGCTGTAAATTTTTTAATGTAATGTGTTGTATTTCAGGTGACTGTTTCTTGATCCTATTGAAAATATACAATTGCTGGTTATGAAACTTATTATTCCTTTTTATTTCAAACCAGCTAACTGCATATACTTCGATTATGAATCTAATAAGGCTGTGAAGTTTGCCAGACATTTCTTGTGGATTAGCGCCTCGTGTCCATAAGCACATTAGTCTGATGGCTAAAGTTAACCATCTTGCCTGATTTATGGACCCAATTTTCCATGCAGCAAATTTAAGGTCAACTTTTCCTCTAGAAATACATATTGTCTCTGGTCACAAGTTAGTTCGCTTATTTCCTCAGTAATAAAACGAACATCCAGAGGACAACCAACTGATGTAAATGCTACTTGGGGTAAATCATTATAGTCATTACCAGATAATTTACCTAGAGGACCAGTGAAAGTTGTAAAACTTCTTGTGGTTCCATCGATATATCTAAAAAGAGCTCTAAGTGGAAGTGCATTTTGATGTAAAAAGCAGCCAATGGTGTGTAATTTTCTCTGTATTTTTTTCTCAAGAAGTGTTACAAGTCCAGCCTCACAACCTGTATTTGTATTGGTGTTGTCTACTAGAATAGCCTTAATTGTAGATACACTGTTGTATTCTTTCAAAACACCAGCAACTTCCTCTGCAAGAATATCACCAGTTGCACCATTATTAGGGATAACCCTATGAATGATATATTCACTTGTGTTCCATCTCCTCCTTGTGTTCCATCTGACCTTCAGGTCAAGTGGCGTTCTGGTCCCTTTGCTTTTTTTAATATTTTCTCTCCATTTGGCCCCAAAATCTCTTTATACAACAGTGTGTCTTCATCATTTCTTCCATCAAACCCAATACAAACAAGGTTTTCCACTGTTTAATCATATCTTTGATAGACATTTTCTTTCATTCTTGCCTTTTCTCTATCTATTTTACATTTATCAATTATGATATCTTTTATATTGACATTAGATTTGAGAAGACCCATGGCATCTAAGTCTAAGAGAAAGGTGTCAGCAAGGCTGGCTCCAAGGTTGGAAGAAACATCACCCCTAATTAATTTTATAGCATATCGAGGAATTTTAATAAGACTGTAAGGTCCCGGAAGAGGTGTCTCAGGCTCAAAACAATCAATTTCTGTTAAATCACTATCAGGACTGGAGTGGGAAAGAACAGCATCCTGGTCATGAGATGTTGATGCATCATTAGATTTTCTATTTATTTGTTTTGCTTTTCGGAAACATGATATTCACCTTACTTGCAATAGATATTTCACTTAATAGAGGTAAACGAGGGTTTACTGCCTTTCAAATGCCAATTATGTCCTTTGATATTAATATAGAAATTGCAAAATCTGTCAAGTGGGGACATGTATTTATAAGGAAATAGCTGTATTGGATAACTTGTCGAAAAATTGGGGGTTCCGTTTTATTTAATGGGGCAGGTGGGCCTGAAAATTTTCTGGCATCATTACTGCGAGTAGAAATTGTGCGTCTTTTTCCAACCATTTTTCTTGAATTATCTTAAAAGAAAATATATTGAATGAATATTTTCAAATTGAAGATAAAATAAGAAAATAAAATCCACCCATCTTTATACTGGAGTCGCTTTTGGCCTTGGTAAATGATGACACATTAGTGGAACAAAAAACAAATTAAAAAATGAAACATTACCAGTGATTTATTTTTTAATAATTAAATCTATTTTAATAAAAAAATAGATTTGATTAAAATAGACTGAAGAAATCCACGTGGAAAGTTTTGTGAATAACTTTTTAAATGAAAAAATACACCACCCTTTTTTAAGTAATTAAGTCTATTTACTTGCCTCCCCACGAGGTCAGACTGAGACACAAAGCGGGGTTTTTTCAGGTGGGGAAAAAGCGAGGACATTTAATTACCTTAGTCTAGGAGGATCTCTTTTTCACTGACCGAGGACAGAACTTTAAAATTTAGGAATTAAAAAGAATAAATTTGAAAATATAAAATAATTAAAACACTGCTTATTACATCATTTTTTTTTTTTTTAAATAAGTAAGTCTATTTTAATTAAAAAATATAGATTTAATTAAAATGTTGTCCACAAAGGTAGAGTTCGATGAAAAATCGTTTTTCATGTGGGGAAACTGTTGATTGGAACAAAAATAAAAATTGCCCAGTCTAGCAGGATCTGTCCCGATGATAGAACAGATATAGACTTTAAATTTTAAGAATGATAAACAATAACTTTGAAAATCGAAACAAATTACAACAGTGCTTATTAAAACATTTTTTTTTTAAATAATTAAGTCTTTTTTAAATTTAAAACAAAATACATTAAAAGATACGACTTATCTAGTAAACGACCGAACGGTCTAATTCCACGTGTGAAAAAAACGATAACTTACATGAAAGAAAATTACAAGTTATTATAAAAATATATATAGTAAATGCGTTTTAAATAAGTCTATTTTAATTAAAAATATATAATATTTGTTTTGATTTGTATTATTGAACGATGTTTGACAACACAGCAATATAAACAAAAGGGAGATAACTTATTACGGTCCATGGAAATAATTACGTTGATAGAAATTTGACCAGATACTAAAATCATAAATATTTTATCTAAAATACAAATTAACAGTATTTCAACTTTTTGTAACTATTATTCGATTTATTGAGAACAATATGGATATTTGCACATAAAAAATACTCTTACATATATTTACTGCATTTATTTGCTATAAGGTCTGGTCTTAATTTTACCGGTTAAAATTGTTAAGTAACACCGTTAATTTAACAGAATCTTACATTATTTCACACTTTAAGTTCATTTCCTCAAAAAACGACAAAATTTTGGAGAAAAATATTTTGTGTGGTGATTATTTATGGACATTTGCAACTTTCCCATCTATTCACTTGTTATGATTCCAAAATCGACCTACCCTATAACACGATTGATAAATCCGGTTAGTTGTGCTTGAAATACCACAGATTACTCCATCGTCAATCATCTGATCCTGAAAATATGGGGGAGTGGTATGAACATGTATTCGCTGCACAGGCTGATCATTAGCTCACTGTGTCAGTTCAAAGTTGTTTGATTCAGTCAGTGCTGCAACAGAAGAATTCTCCCTTCAAATAAAACCCTAACCCTGATGTCAACTAGAGATAATGGTTACTAAAAAGGGCTTAATTGCAGACCATCTAGGAACATTACTTTTCTCAAGTAGGTTGGTCTTGGCATAATTTTCTGTTTAATAAGGCACTTATTTTATTTCAAACAAAAACAATTTCTCTGTGGCCTAACTGACAATCAAATATTTTAAATTTATTCTGTGCCCCCCCCCCCCTTTCCCTTGACTAAACATCTCTCATCTGCAGCAAGTCTGCTATTCGCATGCACCACTAAACATCGGGGGGGGGGGGGTGTTTCGGACTTGTCATCGAAAAATGATAGCAAAATAAAACGAAACGGCAAAAAATCCTTTGTTCCCCTGAGCAGAACTAGTCAATCTCCCTGGCTCTCCCACGTAATTAAGCGTGAAAGTTTACATGATTTTCGCAGACTTCTAGGTACTCTGCTCTATAACACTGATAATTCCATTTTTAAGCAAAATTGACACTAGTTTCATACCCTTGCTCCATTTCGTAGGGCTCTGTTTCAGTATAGCATTTTCACTAAATGCATACTAGCGCACTATCGGAGTCTTCCTGGCTCTCGTGGAGCCGGTGGATACTTGTCACCCTGCAATAAATAATTAAAAGATAAAATATAGTGAAATGAGATAAAATGAAATTAAAGTTAGATGAAAATTAAGTAAATATATTAATATTAAAATGTTTAAATGTTTAAAAAAATATTGAATAAAAATTAACCTTAAACAACCGTAAGAAAACTAACAAAAACTTTTTATAGTTTGTTAAAATAAAGTAAAATAAATGAAATGAAATATTAAACATTGAATCAAATGTTAAGTTAAAGATGTAAACTTTAATGATATAAATAAAATAAATTAATTAAAAATGACATTAAAAGATATGCTGTATTTTTCCATTGTGTACAGGAAGAAATGAATTAATGGATGATATAAAAATAATTAAATAAACTAAGTTAAAATTAAATATATATTTAATTTTTATTTTTAATAATAAAAATTAAATACATATTTAATTTTTATTTTTAATAATAAAAATTGAAACTAAATATTAAAATGAAATATTAACTATTGGACATGCGTACATTAGGTCTATAGTGATTTTAAAGGTGTGTATTTTTCTAAAAAGAGTCAGTTACAGTTTATTTTGTTTTGGAGGGGGGTAGTTATGTTTTGTTCTCTTATGGGTGTATGTATTTTTGTAAATGTGTCCTCACACGTATGCACTGATGTTTTTGCAAAATTACACACCCATATTGTCTCATAAGATTTCACAGATTTTTCTACTGTTTTTGAGGTCTTGCGGCGTACATTTGTCTAGTGCTTAACACGGCTGGTTACTATCTTTCTGGGTCCACTTCGCAAGTACATATTTTATGCGGTGTGGGTACATCCTGAAAATTTCAGATCTGATATTTAAATAAGTTGCTGGTGAAGCAGTAATAGTCTGTAATATTCTCATTTTTTCAGTAGTACACTGGCTACATTTCTTGGAATGTGGAGTATATGGTTTCTGGTGCTCCAGTATTTTCCATTTCTATCAGCTGACAATGAGAGACAATAATCTTGTGAACAAATATCGTCTGCACTCTTATATATATATATATATATATATATATATATATATATATATAGTAAGTTTTTGAAAGGCTGTGGGGAATGCAAAAAAAAAAAGGAAAAAAAACCCCACAGCCTTTCAAAAACTTACTACTACTATACCCAGCAATGCTTCAAGCAAACTACCATTCTCTACTGATATATATATATATATATCTTACTTTTGTAGGGATAAAAAGCCAACAACAGAATCTGATTCGCTACCCTCAGAATATCTGGCCAGTTCATTATCAAAGCAATCACAAGTAAGTTACTGCTTAAATATATCAATTATCTAGTCTTTTTCAATCCCTACCCAGTACCTACTTTCCATGCTAGTTACAATCTAATATTTATTATTAAAATATTTTTATATTGCTTTTTTATAGTTTTCAAATTGGTGATATTATAGGAATCCCCATTAAAGCTTTCTAATTTTTTTTCTCAGGAAACTTGTTTTGATGCATTTTTCACATTTTTTTTCACTTTATAAACTTTGATTTTATTATAGTAAACAGCTTGCACTAATTATGGTTAATGGGAATTCAAAAATTAGTTTACCCTTTCAACTTTTCTGTGTTTTCATTTCTCTTTTCGATGAAAATCATGGCAAATAATTTCCACTAGCTTTACAAATAAGTTTTAACAAACTTCATTACCAGAGCATATAAAATACGTAGATATAATGAAGAGCAACTTTTTATTTTCATAAAGTATTTTCTTTGACAAACTTGATTCCGTGAAAAGTTTATATATCAAAACGAACTGTTTCATTTGTCAGCATGTAAAATGGACATTAAACCGAATATTTTGGAAAGAGTACAATGTGAATTTGATTTTTATGGGTTAGTCTTAATTTACAGGTTATCTCCCCATAATTATTATTCATAAAAAATAGAAATATTTTTTATTTAGCAAAATATTGATTATTTTTTTCCTTTAAGTTGCTATGATAATTCTAATATTACTACCTTCAGCTACATAATAAAAAATCTTTTTTATTTTTCTTTCATTATTCCTTTATGACCTTTTAGATTGAAATAGGCTTGAAATGCTGTAGTACAATTTTGGAAATATTGGAAAAATGTATTAAATGTTAGTTTTATTTGCAAATTTCAATGCAACTTGATTCCTTCTATTTTTGCTGTTTCCTCCATCTTCAAACAGAAGGGAACAAGAAAGCAAGAAAATGTAAGAAACCCTTTTCCTTTTTTCTACAGCTGTTCCATTTTCAATTCGATCTTTTTAATTGTCAGACACAGATGAGCTTTGTGCTTTCATTGAATTCCTTTCATCTGTTTTCAACTTTTTTTTTCTAAACAATTCAACATAAACCTTTCTTACTGTAGGACACACTACATTTGATATATTATAGATACGCATTCTGTTTATTGAATTTTAGCAAAATTACTTACAGACACTATTTTATTTGTGATAGGATAATTCTTAGCATGTGTACTTGACCATTACCACATCAGAATTAATTTGATGCTTCAAAAATGTGGTTCTACATATTAGCTTAATGGTTATATTTTTTTCACTTTCCATTTACACTCTGGAAGGTGCTCTCTCACTTCAGATGGCCCAGTCACTTGATACTTTCATCATGGGAGGAGTTAGGCATGGATACATCTTTTTATAAACCCACTTCCTCCTCTATGCAAAAGTACATAAGAAAGCCAGTTGATATTACGATGATGGAAGTTTTATTAGACTGTAGGACTTGTTTATGAATACTCTTTGAATTCTATGTAAATGCTATGTTTACTCTGTAACTAGAAAATTCAGTCACTTTTATGAATGTATATGGAAGTTACAATATGAAACTGAAATTGGCCATCGTCAACGTTGCTATCTTGTTGAATTTGATATATTTTGAAATGAATAAACTTCAAAACAAATCACGTTTTTCAAATCTGTGAAAGAACAAAGAATGGTAAAAGAAAGACAAATTGAACACACTCCAATTGTGAAATATCTATATATTGAGTATTGATTTACTCCTCTCCAGGAGTTAGGCACAAGGCCAGTTTTTATCTTACTCCCACAAGTAAGATGTGACCCAAGGTCGGGTCGGGAAAGTGGGGTTTAAAAATTGCCTGGGCAGCCCCGTCGGCATTCCCCGGTAGGGACGCCTCAGGCAGTAAGCAATAAACTTACTCCTCACCAAAGAGGGGAGGCGAAGCCTGGGAGGGAGGACCTCCTAGAACTGCACAGGACAGACCCATAGACCGGCGTAAATTAAGCCCCAAAGGCCAAGACAATACCAGTCTATGGGGTGCAGTATCCATCGGAACAGATACTACATTTTGATCTTAGCCAAAAGGCCAAGAACAGATATTGACTCGCCAAGATCGAGAAGAAGGTATCCTTATAAAATGATTAAATTTGAGACCAAATGTAGGTTTGATGCAGGACCTAAATAAACGCACAAGCAATGGCAACAATGTATCAACAGCCTAAATATCATTTGGAAATATTCATTCCTTATGTTTGGGTTTTGAAGTTCTTCAAAGATATTGGTCCTTTTCTTAACAAGGATAATTATATAAGCAACATTTGAATTATTTGATTTTCGCTTAACTTTTAATGAATTAAGAAGTACTTACAGTATTTTTAGAAAAGTATTTTTCTGCCTTATTTTAATTTTGACTCAGTTTTGTAAATGTATGCCATTTTCTTAGCTACATTTACTTATGACTAAATCACATACACAATATTATAATGGAAAACATGTCTTAATATCTTTTATTGAAATGCACATTAACTTTTTATTGATTTTAGTTAGTCAGATTTTCTTTTATTCTGTCTTATTTTTTTAAACTGCTATTATCTGCCTGCTGCCTGACGCTGTTTTTTTTTATTTTGGACACAATTTTTGCATGATCTCGATTGCTATCATTTGTGCTGTTTTGATTATAAAACTCATTTTTGTATCATCGTTTTGTATCATCGTTTTGTATCATCGTTTTGTTGTACAAGTGTTGTTTGATAATTTGCTTTAATGCAATCAGATGAAACATAATTTTTTTCAACATGTTATGACTATTTTTCAAACAAATCTTGGTCATTTTTCTCAGATTTTATTGCAATACTGTGCATTATGTACATCATCTTAATGTTTTAATCAAGAAGTGAATCAGAATTTTCTTGAAAAATTCTACTTTTGACGTCAGCATTTGGCTATGAAATACAGAAATACTTCTGCTGACCTATTATAATGGGTATTATATTTAACTACAACAGTACATATAATGACCAGTCTTATTTAACCACATCAGTCATAAATATAACGACTAATCTTATTTAACCTCACAAATACATAAATATTATGACCAATCTTATTTAACCGCACCAGTCATGATGATATTTAATACAGGCCTGGCAAACATGCAACTAAGGTTCACAACTTGGGGCAGATATGTAAAGACCAAAATTGCTACTAAATAATAATTACCTATCTGGTAACTGCTTGGAAAATTATGTATTATTAATACTATGTCGTCATGAGAATTGTATAAACATTTTTATTTTATAAATAATATTTTAAGATAATTTCAAAACTTTTAGTGCTGGTTCTTGAATTGCCTTAGGTAAATCAAACAAAAATAATTTTTTTAAAATATATTTGACAATGCTCTCTTTTCATATTTAAATGATGCATATCAGAAACTGATATTAAGATTTTTGAATATCTGCAAGTGTTCAATTTAACAACACCAAACATTATAAAACAGAAACACACCCACTGAACTGTGATATCCAGCGGAACTTTTAAATTATCATAATCTATTTCTTTTAAAAAATGTCCATCTTTTTTAAAGTAAAAACTTGTATTAAATATTTCTTCATCAGTTGGACAATCTTTTCTTGTAACATAATCGGCTATATACAAAAGAGGCCTTTTATTATCTTTAGAGATCTTAATTGCAAGATCTGGTAAGTTATCAAATATTTTGCATGCCATTTCATCCAGCAAATATTCACATTTTTAACAATTATGTCCTGAATCAAAGTTGTATTCTTTGACATCAACATCTAATTTAAGTAGCAGTTTAGTTATTTTTTTATTTTTTATTTTTTCAATATGAAAATTTTCAATAATATTTTGAACAGTTATAAAATATGCACCACCAGAACTTTGTCATAATTTTCCAAATTCATTTTCTAAATAGTCTGTGGTAAATTCACCAAGCATAACAAAGTTAAACCCACTGCTTAGCAAATATTTACAAACATCAGTTAAACCATTACTTATATGTTCAATGGCTAAAGTAGTATCATTTGTTAGTGATTTAATTTTTTTCCCTGCTTGCTTCATATTTTCTGTGCCATTTTTCCAAAATTACAAAGAAATATAAGGTTTTCATCATTTAAACCTGTTATCACCTTTTTCAGTGAATCATTTTTCTCAATGTTGCCATAAATTTCTTGGACAGTGACAATTTTCCAAAATGTCAAAACCATTTCAATAAAATGAATACGATTTAATTGCTGCTACAGTTTGATCACAAAAAAATCTTTTAAACAATGAGAAACCTTTTGTCCACTCAACAGGTTTTTGGGTAAACTGCCACATCAGTTAGTTTTAATAATTTAACAAACTGAGTTTTTTTCATGTTCGTAAAGACCTTTTACAACTTGCTATTTTGCTAACATCTTCTTGCCTTCAGAAGAAGCTTCAATTATTCTCAATATTTTTAAGAAGTTGGACATAGTCAAACAGTAAATAAAAGCCATTTTTAGTTAGCCAAGGCTTATCATGAACAGTGTCAAATTTTTTGAAAAAAAGATTGATTGATCCTGTTGTTGGCACATACAATTGCAATTATTTGACCATTTGATTATTTAATTATATCCACAATATTTGAAACTTTTTCATATAAAAATTTGGCAACTGGGATCATTTTAAGTAAAAGTTTGGTCCATAATGTAAACATTTTACCATGATCCCCAATACTGTTTTTGCTAATCCTTCAGAGTTTTCAGCAACACCAAATAGATTTCCTCTGTGATATTTTAGAGAAGCTTTTACATACACTTCATCAACTTTTGCACTTTTTCTGATTTTCAGAAATTTTAGAAAATATGTCACCCAGAAAGTTAAAATCATATTTTGAAACTTTTAGCTGGAGACCACTTTTGGGTTTGTAGTTTCAATCTGGAAGAACATCAGAATGACAGACTTACTTGAAAGAGTAATACGTCTGGCCGAATCTGACTGAAACAGAAAGCAAAAAAGGGTCACCATTCTTCCATGAGATAATGGCTCCACAACTAAATAGATATGTAGTCTTATTTACGGCAATACAGGAACAAACTGAAGATGGTACAATGAGCTGATTCATGTCGATAAGACGAAATAATATTATCCCGGAGTTCGATATCTCGCCCGTCAGGGTTGAAGCAGGGTGAGAACGGGAAAAGCACATCTTGTCAGCTTGAAGAGAAACCACAAACTGAATTGTTCTGTTCATTATGTGGTTTGGTTTTAGCGCCGAAAGATTCATCATGTTGCACGTAGGCGTGCTGTTTGTCTGTGCGGTGAAGAGGCGATGGTTGCATAATTCTAAGCCAAATCACAATCTCATCGCCGATCATGTAGACGGATACAAAATAATTAGCTGATGCAACTGCTACACTTTCAATGTCAAAGCTGATAATGTTCTCACACTGGGTAACTTAAAATCATCCCAAAATCGATTATATAATGACCGAGATGTTACAAAATATTCAAATTCCCTGATAAGAATATTAGAATCGTAATGTTTTGTCCCAATACTTGGTGAGAGCATAATATTAATTTATTCTTTTAAAATATTTTTTTTTTTATTAATTTCTACTTTTCTGAGAAAACAAATTGCTTTATTGATCTGTGACCAGTTTTGAAACATTGAGACTCGATTTTTTGAATGAGAACAAATAATTGTATGTAAATTTTTTTTTATTATGTAATAAAGGATGAATTGTAGTCAACAGCCGTATAGACAGATACAGACATAGGTAGATAGAGAGGGGGAGAGAAAGAAAGAGAGAGTCAACAGATGACGATTAGAACGGAAGTGACGCCGTTACTGACATAGCGTTGCCACGAACGATAGCCAGGGAGATGCGTTGGAACAACCAGGCTGACATAATTGTATGTATACCAACATGGTAGCATGCAAATTAAAAGATTTTCAACATTTTTTATTATAAATATTTGAATACATTCAGTAAAAAATTCAACAGACTGGATCAACAGCTGATTGTTAACTTTATAGAAAGTAATTTCTGATATAAAATCCTGTAGATCAATATTGTCTAACGAATTTTGAAAATTGATAATTTTTTCTATTTCTAGGAATTGTGCTAACTCATTATTTTGCACAGTTCGCACATAAGTAGAAGATTTATTTGTTGTTCTAGGTTTTGGTTGAGGACTTAATACACTTGATGGCAAATGATCAAATACTGATATGGGATTCTTCAATCATACTTTTCTTTTAATAACCAGAGGGAAAATGCTTTTCACAAATAACAGTGCTTGGTTTGTCAGAGGTGTTGTCTCTAGGTATTGTCTTTAGCCATCGTTCGCACTCATTTTGATCTTGGGGCGAAAAACACAAATTGCCACGACAACTATACGAGCAAGGTTTTGGAGGTACTAAAATAAAAAATTATTAACCGAACTATTATTTTGTAAGCATTACATGGTGAGTCTTAAATTCTAAGGTCTGAAAGGTTTGAAATTGAATTTAAAATTTGTAATTGCATAAAGGTGAGAATTAATCATATTTTAGTGGATAACATGGATAACAATTATCAATGTCAGAACAAAGGAATTTAAGATTGAGCCATTGGAGACTTAAGGATTTAGAAAATGAAATGTATTCTTTCTCGAGAATGAGAAGCAAGTAGAAATTTAAAATCCATACACAACACAAGTGAGTACAGTTTTAAGTCTCCTAGATTACATGTTAACACTATAGCCAGAAGTCTTTTATGGTATATTTTTTATTATTGGCATTCCAGTCTTGGAAAAATACAACAGAATTCCAGAAGTGATATATATGGTCGAAGCAACATCTGCTATGACTGTGCAGGCTATTTTGTAAACTCGTAAAACCATTTTCGTGTGTGTCATTGCATTGGTGGTTTTTATTGCAGTTCTATAATTGTCTGAGCTCATGTGGTTGAAGAGGCATTTGTATAAATATCAATATTTTGCAATGAATTTATGTTTTTGTTGTATAGTTTATACTTTTGGTTTAGGCTTATGATTTAGTATTTTATCTCTAGACACAACCTGCAATTCCTGCTGTTTATACTGCAAACCGATTTATGATTTCCCATTTTATGTTAGTGTGGATGTTTTTGTTTTTTGTTCTGATACTTAGACAGACTTTTGCTGTTTCCGTATCCTGAATTTCTCGGGGTCATCATATGACATAAATGCAAACAAAAAACAGGCAAATTGCACAAATTATGTATCTCTGATTTTTCTTTATTTTTTCAAAGAAATTTTATCTGATAATTTTTTTCTAATGTGTGTTTTCTGGATACTGAACTTTCAAATTAATTGTAACATGGATTTTAGAAAATGATTTGAATGTTTGATATTCTCTGATCTTAATTATTTGATCTATTTAATTGAATTGTGTCTGTGAATTTATATCTTAATTTGATTTGTTTTTTGTCTTTTATTTAAATTTGGTCATGCTTAAAATGTCAATTGTGTTTTGTTTACTTATAAGTATAAAAACTTTTCAACACTTGTCAGTACATTTTTGTCAATTAAAATTGCAATGAACAGATGGAATATTTGGCTTAGAAGAAATGATTTTCAAACGCTCTGTAAATAACCAGTTTAAAAACAATATTTAAAATTAAGCTTTAAAAATAATTTACAAATGAGTCTTGCTTATATTCTCCTTAAATAATTAGTAATTAAATTAATTTAAGAAATGTTTACTTCTTTAAAAAATGTACAAAATTAAAAATTAATTTATTTACTTTTAAAATCTAAATTCCCCTTGAAAATAAATGTAGTAATCACTTTTCGGAGAAAGAATGCTCAATATATTTTTTCTTTAAGAAATGATTAACTAAAATAAAACTAATATTTTGAAAGAATATGGAAGAACTTAGATAAATCGATTTTATTTGTTTGAAGAAAAAAAAACTGATTTTTTTTTTTGTTTAGTAATTAATTTTAAATAGTCGTTTTGAATAAAAAAATTTTTAATTTTTTTTTTATTTTAGTAATTAATTTTAAATAGTCGTTTTGAATAAAAATTTTTTAAATTTTTTTGTTTGTTTAGTAATTAATTTTAAATAGTCGTTTTGAATAAAAAAATTTTATTTTTTTATTTTAGTAATTAATTTTAAATAGTCGTTTTAAATAATAAATTTTTTTTATAGATGCTGAGTTTGAGTAGTTTTCTAAATTTTGTTTATTGTAGTAAACAACAAAATAAATGTAGTTTATTTTTTTACAGAATTTTAATAATAGAAAATGCATGCTAAATATTCCTTAGTTCTAATATTTAGTTATGTTTGAAAATATTGTCTAATATCTTTTTAGGATGCAGAGAAAGATTGAACCCCTCTTTATTTTAGATTCCCCTACCCCCCTGTAATTAGCAGTACTGACTGCTATTAATTGATTTACATTTTCTTTTTCTTTCACTAAATTAGAAATTTAAAAAAATGATTTTTAATGTTTATGGTATTTTCTTTGCACCTTCATAAACCTGCTTCAGATAAATTGAAATACATTATTATTATTATTCTTAGAAAAATAAAGAGTGGCATATGGGTTAGTACCAAATTACTGCATTTCTAATATGAAAAACGCACGAATAAAGTTAAAATAAACTATCAAATGAAAAATAAAACATACAGTTCAATGGGTCACGTTACTTTCTACTATATATATATATATATATATATATATATATAATATAAATGAAACAAAGATAAATATTGTTATCTTCATCTTAGATTCTATAGTGATAAGAGGATACTCGATATAATCGATGGAGCATTAATATAAGAACAAAAAGATGATGAAAATAAAAATTGGATAAATTACAATATTTATTCGTCAGATATTCAAGCAAGGAATATAAAAAAGTGTCTTTTCTTTAATCCATGGATTTTCGAAGATAAACTCTTTTTATCAAAGGAGAAAAATCAGTAAAATAATGTATTACTGGTAGCATACAGTGGAAAATATGAAAGTTGTAAACAAAAGACATCTTCAACGAAAGTCGGGTAGAAGATACAATGTGTCCATGTAATTATCCAGGGAATCAATCAAAGATAAGTACTCTTCAGAAGGTAGTAAAGTGGTTTTGGAAATAATCAGCTTAAAATATTTTTTTGAAAATAATATTTAAATAATAAAAGTTAATAAATGATTAATAAATAACATTCTCTTAATTTAAATCCAGCAGGGAAGATGTGTATATTTTTTTGCTGTGTATAATTCGTACTAATATATTATTTTGATTATTCATGTATCAATTTTTCTCTCTTACTTCTACCGTATCCCTGGATATCTTTCATCAACTTATTGTTACATACAATTGTAGAACCATGTTGCCCCACTTGACGACCGTCAACCCCAACGTTGTGTGTCCGTGGCATTTTTGTCTCCATCGTCTAACCGAGTCGTCTATCCACTGACGAATTGCCGAGGGCACAGCACTGGTCCACAAGTTAAATAAAAGAAACACAACTCTCGAGAAAGAACACAAACACATATATGTTGTGTATAATTTAGTTTGAACTATGAGTGTGTGTGACACCGTCGCAGACTGTCGAGACCCCCATTGTCGTTGCTCAAATCGTCAGCTCATCTCATCGTTTTCCAGTTTGATCCCTAACTCCTCGGCTTCTCTCCAAACCCCAAACTCCTTAACTTTTTGCCATAAACCTTACTGTCGTCAATCTGTCTTAAAACTTTGTCACTCCTAAATGTTGTGTCCGGTATTCTTTTCTGAGTCACCTGTCCTGAACAATAGAAACTGACCACTCCCGCATTTTCTTTTGATGAGTCACTTCCTATCCTCGCGCCCTTCATTGTATCACACAATGATAAACACTCATCTACTTGCCTGCTTCTTTATTACTACAAAATTATATAAACTTGTAATCCAAACTTAAATAAAAAATAAAATTGGATTTTCTTCACCTTCACCGACAATTGCAATCTCCAATATTAAAAGTTCTCTCTCCAATCTTCACTCTCTTCTCTTCCAAACTCAACTCAACTCTTCAGTCAAAAAAGTACGGTTTTTATATTGTTTAACCCACCACATATGCAAATTATTGCAGTATCTTGAATCACAAAACTCTCATCTACATTGTTACATATGCCGATAAACACTCATTTACTGGTTTCTTCATCATTACACAGTTTGATATTTTGCCTAATGCCAAAGGAAAAATATTATCCATTTTCTTTTTATCCATTCCAATTATTGTTTTGAACTATGTGCATTATTTATTAATTCTTCGAATGGTTTCATACTTGTATTCAAAGGATAAAATCATTTATTAACTTTTATTATTTTCAAAAAAATATTTGAAGCTGATTATTTCCAAAATCACTTTACTACCTTCTGAAGAGAAGAATATTTTCTTTGGAAAATCCGGGATTTAAAAGACATAGATGGACTCACTTTTGATTTTTTGTGGAAATTTTATGAAAATAAATATGCAACTATTTTTACCTATCGTATGTGGTTATCTTCGCTCCCTTCCAATCATAATAATGCTCTATTCCCAATATCGAGCATAAAGGTATCATATTAGGAACTTTTTCATCATACTTTGAAAATATATTTATAAAATACTCTTTTATATCATCCTATATATATATATATATTTATTAATTTTATACATACATAAAAGTAATCCATGGACACGTGTTTCTGACTCACAGCCGTCATCAGCATTGAGCCAGAAACGCGTGTCCATAGATTACTTTTATGTACGTATAAAATTAATAAAAATATATATATTTACGAAAAATACGTCATATAAAGTTAAGGACGACTAATGATGAAATTTTCTGCATCTTAATCACTTAGGAAGTGAAACAATCGAAATAGTAGTAAGCAGAAAAAACAACAAACGCTGCAATCACTAATAAAAATAACTACATAAAAATACATCCTACATATATATATATATATATATATATATATATATATATTGTGTGTGTATATATGTATTGACTTTCTATATTTTAACCGATCTAGTCAATCCCCATTTCTCTGTTCTCTTCTTTCCCACCCTCTTCTCCATCATCCAAGATTCCTTGTATTGTATCTTTGTACAAATAGGCATCAAATTCAAGTTTTGCTTTACTCATGACAATCAGTTTTTTAATATGATTTGTCTCTTATATTTTTGTGTCCATTTTTCATTTTATTTTCTCTATACCTATCTTTGATAGCTGCCTCCTTCCAAAACTGAACAAGAAATCCAAGAAGAGGAAGAACTGCAGCTTGCCTTGGCTCTGTCAAAAAGTGAACATGAGAGTAAAGAGAAGGAGGTGAGTCTCCTATGCACTTTGTTTTTCTTTTGTAATATATCTTTTTATAAACTTGAATGCCTAATTTGAGGTGTAATGTAAAATAGTGATTGGTTCTCCTGATTTAATCTATAAAAAGTGTTTGTAAATCTTGTCAGCAAGGACTATACTAAGTATGCCGACTGCATCTCGGCCGAGGGATAAGACTTCCTTAACGGGGCCAATCGGAGACGGCACAGGACATATTCTTTCTGAAAATAGAATGCAGAGAAATTTCATAGATGCGAGATAGAAAGCCATGCTACATTGAAAGCATCACATATATGGATGTTAGCAGAAGGATAAACAGACAGGATCTTGAGGTTCGCTCAATGCCATAACTCCATCGATGTGAGGAGGATAAAGGGCAAAGATAAAAGCGGTGCTATGAACAAGAGCAACACGGAAACATAAATGGCAACTCAGGGTCTTCATTGCAGAAGTCCCTACCACATGGAAAACCACCCTTGATGTATGCATAAGTTCTATGTCCATGGCGATCTTGAAGGTAGTGTTTAGAGGTCATGTTACAATAACCTGGAATCTTGTTAAAGAAATTGATGGGCCAATGCCAGTTTCACACAGAAACAACAAGTCGGATTTGGTCTCCTGTAAATGGAGTTCAACCTCTAGAAGGTTGGAATGCAGGTCTCTAATGTCAGAAAAGAAAACCTTGTAGTAGGGATCCACATTAGCAGTTTAGTTACTGGCTTTAAGCTTATTTTCTGTTTTTAAACTTTTCATGATGGGAATAAAAATGTCAGAGAGGTTAGTAGAGAAGTTGGAAGAAGAACAGAGCGAGAATGAATACACAGACTATCTTTGTGAACTATTGAAGAAAGTTCCCACTAATATGGTATTGAAGAAAGTTCCCACTAATATGGTATTGAAGAAAGTTCCCACTAATATGGTATTGAAGAAAGTTCCCACTAATATGGTATTGAAGAAAGTTCCCACTAATATGGTATTGAAGAAAGTTCCCACTAATATGGTATTGAAGGAAGTTCCCACTAATATGGTATTGAAGGAAGTTCCCACTAATATGGTATTGAAGGAAGTTCCCACTAATATGGTATTGAAGGAAGTTCCCACTAATATGGTATTGAAGGAAGTTCCCACTAATATGGTATTGAAGGAAGTTCCCACTAATATGGTATTGAAGGAAGTTCCCACTAATATGGTATTGAAGGAAGTTCCCACTAATATGGTATTGAAGGAAGTTCCCACTAATATGGTATTGAAGGAAGTTCCCACTAATATGGTATTGAAGGAAGTTCTCGCTGAGAAAGTGCAATATTAAACAATCAGTTTCTCCCCTTTATAAGGATTCCATTGACCACTTATTTAAGTTTTAAGTGAAAATTAGTTTGATTTTTTATTTGAAATTTATGAAGATTTTGCAAGTTTTTTTTTTTTTTTTCGACAGCTAAAATTTTAAAAGATCTTTGTCTGTTTTCAATTGAGGAATATTGAAGTTTAAACAATACCAATATAAGCTGATTTTGAGGTGTAATTATAGAATTCCTTTAGACCCTTACAGGTTGACATTTCATGAGAATGCTCCCGATTCAGAAAATTATTTGTACTTAAAGGGTACTCATCTGTGTAAATATATAGAAAGTATATTTTTATTATAAAATATTAAAATAAATAATCTGATCGAAAAAAAGACCAATTCGGTTGATTATTTGAAATAATCAACCGAATTGTTTTTTGTTTTTTTTGATCAGATTTCTTTTAAATAAAATATTTTATAATAAAAAATATATCTTAAAAAAAATAGTTTGAAAGTTCAGAATAGTTAAAAAAAAAAAAAAAAATTAAAAAAAAGCAAAAAAAAAAAAAGCTCTCCCTTCCCCATGTTAAGAATGGCTTTCGAAATAACGTTATTATTTAGAAAGCCATTCTTAACAGGGGGGAAGGTTTTCACATTATCTGAGAATCTTTATTTTTAGACGGTTACGATTGATTGGTTAATTTGAGTCACATAAGACAAATCCTTGATAATGCTTGGTGGCAGTGACAGTTGGTGAGAGACAGATAAAAAGTACCACCTCTGAATGAATAGTGGCGATAGAGAGGCGCTCGTAAAGCCAAGCCAAGTCAATTCACGATTGTTCTCGGTGTGGCGTGTCATTAACAGACCGAGGAACTCATGCATGGCAGGGCCTATTGCTCCACTCATCTTCACTGTTATAGCTTTTCAATACATATTTGTGACAATAAAGAGGAACACTCACCGTCAGGAAAAGGAATGAGGTGCTTTGCATGTTGTGTCGTGTTTTTATGGTGGTCTCTGATTTGCATATGTTGAGATTAGCTGATATAAATGAAGAGGACAACTGGGAAGCAGCGAGAAACGATTTGGATTAGAGAGAGAAAGTGGGTTGCACGAAATCCGATTGGAAATTGAATTACAGTCAAAACTTTTTTTTTATTCTTTTATTTTTCTGGCACAGTTAGTTAACAATATTAAAGACAAGTCGAATTCACGGCATAGAATTTCAATATGCCTAACTGCCAGTGTTGCCAACTGAGATTTTCAAAACCCGCTAAATCAAGGGGAAAGTCTCCAGAAAACCGTTAGGTTTTTTATTTTTTGTCAGTATTGCCAACTAAGATTTTCAGAAGCCGCTAGATCAAAAAAAAAAAAAAATCTAAGAACCCCCCTTTCCCCCCCGCCAAAAAAAATCACTAGATTTTAACTTTGTACCCTATATACCTTGGACTTAGGATTAGTGAGATATTTAAGGAGGATATATTTTGTTTGTAAAAAAACAAATCATAAAATCAAACATTAAATTGAAATATATTACAAATTAAACATCACAATAATGGTGTATCTAAATATAGAATATTGCAGAAGAAATTCTCTGTAAAAATCAGAAAACAAATTAAAATTTGCAAAATAGAAAATTAAAATAAAAACAAAAAAATCTGCAAAAATTACAAAACAAATTTATAAGTGGATTAATTGAATTTAGGAAAAATCGTAAACTATGGAATAAATATCAATTGAAAATAGATTTTAGAAACGTTCTGGAGGAGGGGTTGGGACTAGGCTTCCTTCCCTTATAGGTTTATATCCCCTCCAATATATATTTATTTTCTAAGTATTCTTGTATTATCTTTTCAAATTATTATTTTAATTTTAAAAAAAGTTGTACATAAATAAAGTTTTAGTTAAAGAAGTAAAAACTAGGTTTATTTGTAGTGATCGTTTGATTTGCTTGCTAAAAACGAATTAAAAAAAAAAAAAAAAAATCCTATTATGAGATTAAATATGCTATGATTTATGTCAGTTTTTTCGTAAACAAGTCAGCTACTTTAATATCTTGTTAATAGTTGAATAAAAATGAATTATTTTGTGACCGTTCAAAATCTGAAAGGAATTTGGAAGTATTTAAACTATTGAATAGTCATTTAAACTGGCTTTATATAGTCTAATTTCTTTGGAATTTTTCTTCAGGAACTTTATTCATTCGTTGTTGTGAATTTTAGAACAAAACAACATTAACAATTAAAAAAATTACATTTTATTTAAAGAAAGTAAAACAAAAAAATATTCATTCGTTGTGAATTTTAGAACAAAACAACAAATAACAATTTAAAAAATTACATTTTATTTAAAAAAGTAAAACACAAAAATGTTCAAACGTAGAACATTAAGCATTAAGGAAAGAATAAACTAAACATTTCTTTTTTTGTTGTTCTTTTTTTTTTTTCAAATAAATCGTTATATTGCTTTTATTGTTCAGTGATTTATTTGTCTATTTTTCAAATGTTGATGTAAAATAAAAGATACAAATGACGATTTATTTGAAATTAAAAAAGAACCCAACAAAAAATAAATATCTTTAGTTTATTCTTTAATGTTTTACGTTTGAACATTTTTTCTTTAAATGAAATGCAATTGTTGTTTCAATTTTAAAACTTAAAGATAAAATTTATTTTATTTGCTTGAACGCAACAGAGTAAATAATATATTAAATATTAATTTGTAATTTTTTTTTGTTTGGGGTGGAGGAGCCCCTATTTAAAACAATAGTGGAGGGGATCTAGTCCTCAAATCCTCCTCCAGAACTGTTCTAAAATCTATTTTTCAATCAAAATTTATTCTGTAGTTACCAAATCTTCCTACCTTGCCCAAATTACTAATTTTCCGTTACCGAATCTTCTGAGCACCAAAATAACCATCTTGATTTTAAAAATCTAGTAAAAATCATTGGATTTCATGCAATTGTCGGTAATTCTTCATTTCTAAATGAATTTATTTTTTAAAAAGATTTTGTAAAGTTTTATGGAAACCTTTTTTTCTAATTTTTAATTTTTTTAAATTTGAATTTTGGAAAATATACTCATTTGCAAACTGAAATTCAAGGTTAATTTGTTTATTGTTTATATATCATTTTAGGTTTATTAGATAGATGATGAAAATTATTTCTAAAAAAAAAAGTATTAATTCGATTTGCATATTTACGGCAAAGTTATGACCAGAATGCCACAACGAACAAAAAACAAAATAGAAGAAGACGAATAGTGTGTGTAACATCTTTATATTAAAACGTCTCTCTCCCTCTCTCTAGCCGTCTCTTTATCTTTCTCTCTTTCCCTCCCTCCATTTTTCCGTCCCTCTCCTCAACCCTCTATTTCTCCTTCGCCCAGTCCATTCCTCTATTGTTTTAATGTGTTGAAAAAAAAATAATGTAATTCCTTTATCGGAGCTATCTCTTTTAAATGTAATCTTACATTTAGTGCTCCTGGACAACGTCGAGTAGAGCAAAATACGATGACATTCTTGTCGGTTCAAAAGAATTTAGTGATTAAGGAACCCTTGCTTCATCATAGATTCATCAAGCAATGCCAGTTCAGAAGAGGTGCAGTTAGGGAATAAACAACCCTTGCTTTACTATAAACTAATTAAGCAATGCCGATAAATAAAATAATAAGGTAGTGTCTACTAAAATTTAAATTTGAAAAAATGCTCACTCATTTCATGCGCTGAAAAATGAGTCAGCAATTTCTTTCCAAATTAGTAGACAAGAATATTAGGAAACGAATGAAAAACCTGGGCCAGTTTACCCTGAAAGAATAAATAATTTTTTCTAAATTTGAGATATTACACCACTGGGGCAACGTCGATCAAGAAAATATAAACTTTGTGAGTGTTTGTTTTGGAATTTTGAACTTTTAGCTGAAGATACACACACAAACAACTGCCCTTTATATAATAGAATAGCAGGGGTACCCGGTGTTTCCCGGGGCCATAAAAAAAAGAAAAACTAAATATCTTTGTCTTTATATTTTTCTCTCTTTCCCACTCCCTTATTTTCCATCCCTCTCCCCACCCTCTCTTTCTTCTCCGTCCAGCCCATTCCTTTTTCTTATTTTAATGCTAAATTCCTAATTTCTTGCCTCCCCCTCCTAAATTTCAACATATTAAGAAGATACGTAATGTTGAAGTCAACAGTCCAAAGAGAGTTAATATATGCCAGTTACCAAAAGTAATACTGTAATCTTACAATTTTTGATCACGGATAATGCCAGGTAGGAGAAATTTCTTGTCCCTACCCCCAATTTCACAATAATATGAAGATAAATGATGTTCATGAAGTCAATAGTCGTAAGATATATAATATATATACTGAAAGTAACACTGTAATCTTACAATTATTAATCCTGGACAACGCAGAGTAAAACACATTGTCCTGGTCAATTCCTAATTTCATGCCCCAGATATGATGCTGTATTATTACTATTATGGCTCCCGGGCAACACCATATACTGTCTCGTGTACAACATAATAAAAAATGACAAAGAAGTTCTTTCTCTCGGGCAATGCTGTGTTTAAACACACCTGCTCTATCTAGGATATTGAGCACTTTTTGATCACAATATACCATTTGTACATAATACTGTAATGTTACTATTATGACACCCGAGCAATGTCAAGTAGATTTTCTTGTATAAATAGTATAATAAAACATAGTGATGTTGTTTTTCCTTTTTTAAACATACCTGCTCTATCCAGGATATTGAGCACTTTGACTTACTTCTACCATTTACCAAATATGATAGTGTATTATAATTATTATAGCTCCTGGGCAACGCCATGTACTTTCTCTAGTGTATGACATAATAATAAAAGACAAAGAAGTTCTTTCTCCCAGGCAAGGCTGCGTTTAAACACACCTGACACATTCCTTAGGTTATTGCCTACCAGGTCTAAAGAGTGCTTCACCTGCACATGTTTTTCAAAAATTTGTTTTTCCATAAAAATAAGTAGAATTATTCACTGATTCTGTGTTCCGCCATCCACCTCGGAGTCCAAATCTTTCCATATCACCCCACTGTCCACCTACTAAATCACTCTTTCCCTCCCCACATTCCTATCATGTGCTACAAAAGCGCCATCCCCCCCCCACCCCGTCTAACAAGTTAACAAGAAAGTACCCACTGCTAACCTGCTACTCACACACCCTTCTCTCATCCTAACTCACTTGACTATCTCGTTACCACACAATTTGGATTTTCACTCCTACCAGCACACCACTATATACATAAATATTGCAGTCTGTTACTTATGTATTCTTGATGAAGCCTGTTCTAGGCGAAATATTGATTCAAATATTTTTTTGTTTCTATTAATTTTTCTTTAGCTTTATTCCTCATTTCCGTGTCTGTTACATATACATTTTTTCTAATTATTATACTGTCGAAATGGATAAGTAGACATTCGTTAGAACACTGTCAACACACCAAACCATCGTTGCAGCACTCACACAGGAACAGAAGTCAATTATTACATAGAGGAGAAATCTGTTTGTATGTGTGCAGGTATACCTCCTAGTTATGTCGTTTTGTGTTCAGTTATTCCCGATTATACATCATTTGGCAAAAAATATACATGGAAAAATACAAATCAAGTTTAAGTCATTTTATTTGACTTCATGTCTGTCCACTATAAATATTAAAGCTTTAGAAAATCATGTTACTGTACAATAAATCATATTAAAATGTGTACATTTACAGTTAATATAAGCGTCGTAAATTCTATAGAATGAACTATGAAAATATTTGTAACTGTTGTCATCTTACTTGGCGCCCTTTAAGAGTTCAGTATTGACGTTTTCATTATCTACCATTTGGCATCGGTGTCAGTGTTATTCCTGATTCCCTTAAAATTGAAATCCAGTTTAGTTTAAACATACGCATGGGAAATGTCTGCTTATCGCCTACTCTCATTCTCATTCATTTGTGACATTATATTTTGCCCCAATGATTTCTTGTGCAAGTGCTAAGCATCATGCTGTAAGGCTGGAGATTAAACTATGATAAAATAGCATGAATAAAAATGTCAGAGAGGTTAGTAGAGAAGTTGGAAGAAGAACAGAGCGAGAATGAATACACAGACTATCTTTGTGAACTATTGAAGAAAGTTCCCACTAATATGGTATTGAAGAAAGTTCCCACTAATATGGTATTGAAGAAAGTTCCCACTAATATGGTATTGAAGGAAGTTCCCACTAATATGGTATTGAAGGAAGTTCCCACTAATATGGTATTGAAGGAAGTTCCCACTAATATGGTATTGAAGGAAGTTCCCACTAATATGGTATTGAAGGAAGTTCCCACTAATATGGTATTGAAGGAAGTTCCCACTAATATGGTATTGAAGGAAGTTCCCACTAATATGGTATTGAAGGAAGTTCCCACTAATATGGTATTGAAGGAAGTTCCCACTAATATGGTATTGAAGGAAGTTCCCACTAATATGGTATTGAAGGAAGTTCCCACTAATATGGTATTGAAGGAAGTTCCCACTAATATGGTATTGAAGGAAGTTCCCACTAATATGGTATTGAAGGAAGTTCCCACTAATATGGTATTGAAGGAAGTTCCCACTAATATGGTATTGAAGGAAGTTCTCGCTGAGAAAGTGCAATATTAAACAATCAGTTTCTCCCCTTTATAAGGATTCCATTGACCACTTATTTAAGTTTTAAGTGAAAATTAGTTTGATTTTTTATTTGAAATTTATGAAGATTTTGCAAGTTTTTTTTTTTTTTTTCGACAGCTAAAATTTTAAAAGATCTTTGTCTGTTTTCAATTGAGGAATATCGAAGTTTAAACAATACCAATATAAGCTGATTTTGAGGTGTAATTATAGAATTCCTTTAGACCCTTACAGGTTGACATTTCATGAGAATGCTCCCGATTCAGAAAATTATTTGTACTTAAAGGGTACTCATCTGTGTAAATATATAGAAAGTATATTTTTATTATAAAATATTAAAATAAATAATCTGATCGAAAAAAAGACCAATTCGGTTGATTATTTGAAATAATCAACCGAATTGTTTTTTGTTTTTTTTGATCAGATTTCTTTTAAATAAAATATTTTATAATAAAAAATATATCTTAAAAAAAATAGTTTGAAAGTTCAGAATAGTTAAAAAAAAAAAAAAAAATTAAAAAAAAGCAAAAAAAAAAAAAGCTCTCCCTTCCCCATGTTAAGAATGGCTTTCGAAATAACGTTATTATTTAGAAAGCCATTCTTAACAGGGGGGAAGGTTTTCACATTATCTGAGAATCTTTATTTTTAGACGGTTACGATTGATTGGTTAATTTGAGTCACATAAGACAAATCCTTGATAATGCTTGGTGGCAGTGACAGTTGGTGAGAGACAGATAAAAAGTACCACCTCTGAATGAATAGTGGCGATAGAGAGGCGCTCGTAAAGCCAAGCCAAGTCAATTCACGATTGTTCTCGGTGTGGCGTGTCATTAACAGACCGAGGAACTCATGCATGGCAGGGCCTATTGCTCCACTCATCTTCACTGTTATAGCTTTTCAATACATATTTGTGACAATAAAGAGGAACACTCACCGTCAGGAAAAGGAATGAGGTGCTTTGCATGTTGTGTCGTGTTTTTATGGTGGTCTCTGATTTGCATATGTTGAGATTAGCTGATATAAATGAAGAGGACAACTGGGAAGCAGCGAGAAACGATTTGGATTAGAGAGAGAAAGTGGGTTGCACGAAATCCGATTGGAAATTGAATTACAGTCAAAACTTTTTTTTTATTCTTTTATTTTTCTGGCACAGTTAGTTAACAATATTAAAGACAAGTCGAATTCACGGCATAGAATTTCAATATGCCTAACTGCCAGTGTTGCCAACTGAGATTTTCAAAACCCGCTAAATCAAGGGGAAAGTCTCCAGAAAACCGTTAGGTTTTTTATTTTTTGTCAGTATTGCCAACTAAGATTTTCAGAAGCCGCTAGATCAAAAAAAAAAAAAAATCTAAGAACCCCCCTTTCCCCCCCGCCAAAAAAAATCACTAGATTTTAACTTTGTACCCTATATACCTTGGACTTAGGATTAGTGAGATATTTAAGGAGGATATATTTTGTTTGTAAAAAAACAAATCATAAAATCAAACATTAAATTGAAATATATTACAAATTAAACATCACAATAATGGTGTATCTAAATATAGAATATTGCAGAAGAAATTCTCTGTAAAAATCAGAAAACAAATTAAAATTTGCAAAATAGAAAATTAAAATAAAAACAAAAAAATCTGCAAAAATTACAAAACAAATTTATAAGTGGATTAATTGAATTTAGGAAAAATCGTAAACTATGGAATAAATATCAATTGAAAATAGATTTTAGAAACGTTCTGGAGGAGGGGTTGGGACTAGGCTTCCTTCCCTTATAGGTTTATATCCCCTCCAATATATATTTATTTTCTCAGTATTCTTGTATTATCTTTTCAAATTATTATTTTAATTTTAAAAAAAGTTGTACATAAATAAAGTTTTAGTTAAAGAAGTAAAAACTAGGTTTATTTGTAGTGATCGTTTGATTTGCTTGCTAAAAACGAATTAAAAAAAAAAAAAAAAAAATCCTATTATGAGATTAAATATGCTATGATTTATGTCAGTTTTTTCGTAAACAAGTCAGCTACTTTAATATCTTGTTAATAGTTGAATAAAAATGAATTATTTTGTGACCGTTCAAAATCTGAAAGGAATTTGGAAGTATTTAAACTATTGAATAGTCATTTAAACTGGCTTTATATAGTCTAATTTCTTTGGAATTTTTCTTCAGGAACTTTATTCATTCGTTGTTGTGAATTTTAGAACAAAACAACATTAACAATTAAAAAAATTACATTTTATTTAAAGAAAGTAAAACAAAAAAATATTCATTCGTTGTGAATTTTAGAACAAAACAACAAATAACAATTTAAAAAATTACATTTTATTTAAAAAAGTAAAACACAAAAATGTTCAAACGTAGAACATTAAGCATTAAGGAAAGAATAAACTAAACATTTCTTTTTTTGTTGTTCTTTTTTTTTTTTCAAATAAATCGTTATATTGCTTTTATTGTTCAGTGATTTATTTGTCTATTTTTCAAATGTTGATGTAAAATAAAAGATACAAATGACGATTTATTTGAAATTAAAAAAGAACCCAACAAAAAATAAATATCTTTAGTTTATTCTTTAATGTTTTACGTTTGAACATTTTTTCTTTAAATGAAATGCAATTGTTGTTTCAATTTTAAAACTTAAAGATAAAATTTATTTTATTTGCTTGAACGCAACAGAGTAAATAATATATTAAATATTAATTTGTAATTTTTTTTTGTTTGGGGTGGAGGAGCCCCTATTTAAAACAATAGTGGAGGGGATCTAGTCCTCAAATCCTCCTCCAGAACTGTTCTAAAATCTATTTTTCAATCAAAATTTATTCTGTAGTTACCAAATCTTCCTACCTTGCCCAAATTACTAATTTTCCGTTACCGAATCTTCTGAGCACCAAAATAACCATCTTGATTTTAAAAATCTAGTAAAAATCATTGGATTTCATGCAATTGTCGGTAATTCTTCATTTCTAAATGAATTTATTTTTTAAAAAGATTTTGTAAAGTTTTATGGAAACCTTTTTTTCTAATTTTTAATTTTTTTAAATTTGAATTTTGGAAAATATACTCATTTGCAAACTGAAATTCAAGGTTAATTTGTTTATTGTTTATATATCATTTTAGGTTTATTAGATAGATGATGAAAATTATTTCTAAAAAAAAAAGTATTAATTCGATTTGCATATTTACGGCAAAGTTATGACCAGAATGCCACAACGAACAAAAAACAAAATAGAAGAAGACGAATAGTGTGTGTAACATCTTTATATTAAAACGTCTCTCTCCCTCTCTCTAGCCGTCTCTTTATCTTTCTCTCTTTCCCTCCCTCCATTTTTCCGTCCCTCTCCTCAACCCTCTATTTCTCCTTCGCCCAGTCCATTCCTCTATTGTTTTAATGTGTTGAAAAAAAAATAATGTAATTCCTTTATCGGAGCTATCTCTTTTAAATGTAATCTTACATTTAGTGCTCCTGGACAACGTCGAGTAGAGCAAAATACGATGACATTCTTGTCGGTTCAAAAGAATTTAGTGATTAAGGAACCCTTGCTTCATCATAGATTCATCAAGCAATGCCAGTTCAGAAGAGGTGCAGTTAGGGAATAAACAACCCTTGCTTTACTATAAACTAATTAAGCAATGCCGATAAATAAAATAATAAGGTAGTGTCTACTAAAATTTAAATTTGAAAAAATGCTCACTCATTTCATGCGCTGAAAAATGAGTCAGCAATTTCTTTCCAAATTAGTAGACAAGAATATTAGGAAACGAATGAAAAACCTGGGCCAGTTTACCCTGAAAGAATAAATAATTTTTTCTAAATTTGAGATATTACACCACTGGGGCAACGTCGATCAAGAAAATATAAACTTTGTGAGTGTTTGTTTTGGAATTTTGAACTTTTAGCTGAAGATACACACACAAACAACTGCCCTTTATATAATAGAATAGCAGGGGTACCCGGTGTTTCCCGGGGCCATAAAAAAAAGAAAAACTAAATATCTTTGTCTTTATATTTTTCTCTCTTTCCCACTCCCTTATTTTCCATCCCTCTCCCCACCCTCTCTTTCTTCTCCGTCCAGCCCATTCCTTTTTCTTATTTTAATGCTAAATTCCTAATTTCTTGCCTCCCCCTCCTAAATTTCAACATATTAAGAAGATACGTAATGTTGAAGTCAACAGTCCAAAGAGAGTTAATATATGCCAGTTACCAAAAGTAATACTGTAATCTTACAATTTTTGATCACGGATAATGCCAGGTAGGAGAAATTTCTTGTCCCTACCCCCAATTTCACAATAATATGAAGATAAATGATGTTCATGAAGTCAATAGTCGTAAGATATATAATATATATACTGAAAGTAACACTGTAATCTTACAATTATTAATCCTGGACAACGCAGAGTAAAACACATTGTCCTGGTCAATTCCTAATTTCATGCCCCAGATATGATGCTGTATTATTACTATTATGGCTCCCGGGCAACACCATATACTGTCTCGTGTACAACATAATAAAAAATGACAAAGAAGTTCTTTCTCTCGGGCAATGCTGTGTTTAAACACACCTGCTCTATCTAGGATATTGAGCACTTTTTGATCACAATATACCATTTGTACATAATACTGTAATGTTACTATTATGACACCCGAGCAATGTCAAGTAGATTTTCTTGTATAAATAGTATAATAAAACATAGTGATGTTGTTTTTCCTTTTTTAAACATACCTGCTCTATCCAGGATATTGAGCACTTTGACTTACTTCTACCATTTACCAAATATGATAGTGTATTATAATTATTATAGCTCCTGGGCAACGCCATGTACTTTCTCTAGTGTATGACATAATAATAAAAGACAAAGAAGTTCTTTCTCCCAGGCAAGGCTGCGTTTAAACACACCTGACACATTCCTTAGGTTATTGCCTACCAGGTCTAAAGAGTGCTTCACCTGCACATGTTTTTCAAAAATTTGTTTTTCCATAAAAATAAGTAGAATTATTCACTGATTCTGTGTTCCGCCATCCACCTCGGAGTCCAAATCTTTCCATATCACCCCACTGTCCACCTACTAAATCACTCTTTCCCTCCCCACATTCCTATCATGTGCTACAAAAGCGCCATCCCCCCCCCCCACCCCGTCTAACAAGTTAACAAGAAAGTACCCACTGCTAACCTGCTACTCACACACCCTTCTCTCATCCTAACTCACTTGACTATCTCGTTACCACACAATTTGGATTTTCACTCCTACCAGCACACCACTATATACATAAATATTGCAGTCTGTTACTTATGTATTCTTGATGAAGCCTGTTCTAGGCGAAATATTGATTCAAATATTTTTTTGTTTCTATTAATTTTTCTTTAGCTTTATTCCTCATTAATTTTTCTTTAGCTTTATTCCTCATTTCCGTGTCTGTTACATATACATTTTTTCTAATTATTATACTGTCGAAATGGATAAGTAGACATTCGTTAGAACACTGTCAACACACCAAACCATCGTTGCAGCACTCACACAGGAACAGAAGTCAATTATTACATAGAGGAGAAATCTGTTTGTATGTGTGCAGGTATACCTCCTAGTTATGTCGTTTTGTGTTCAGTTATTCCCGATTATACATCATTTGGCAAAAAATATACATGGAAAAATACAAATCAAGTTTAAGTCATTTTATTTGACTTCATGTCTGTCCACTATAAATATTAAAGCTTTAGAAAATCATGTTACTGTACAATAAATCATATTAAAATGTGTACATTTACAGTTAATATAAGCGTCGTAAATTCTATAGAATGAACTATGAAAATATTTGTAACTGTTGTCATCTTACTTGGCGCCCTTTAAGAGTTCAGTATTGACGTTTTCATTATCTACCATTTGGCATCGGTGTCAGTGTTATTCCTGATTCCCTTAAAATTGAAATCCAGTTTAGTTTAAACATACGCATGGGAAATGTCTGCTTATCGCCTACTCTCATTCTCATTCATTTGTGACATTATATTTTGCCCCAATGATTTCTTGTGCAAGTGCTAAGCATCATGCTGTAAGGCTGGAGATTAAACTATGATAAAATAGCATGAATAAAAATGTCAGAGAGGTTAGTAGAGAAGTTGGAAGAAGAACAGAGCGAGAATGAATACACAGACTATCTTTGTGAACTATTGAAGAAAGTTCCCACTAATATGGTATTGAAGAAAGTTCCCACTAATATGGTATTGAAGAAAGTTCCCACTAATATGGTATTGAAGAAAGTTCCCACTAATATGGTATTGAAGAAAGTTCCCACTAATATGGTATTGAAGGAAGTTCCCACTAATATGGTATTGAAGGAAGTTCCCACTAATATGGTATTGAAGGAAGTTCCCACTAATATGGTATTGAAGGAAGTTCCCACTAATATGGTATTGAAGGAAGTTCCCACTAATATGGTATTGAAGGAAGTTCCCACTAATATGGTATTGAAGGAAGTTCCCACTAATATGGTATTGAAGGAAGTTCCCACTAATATGGTATTGAAGGAAGTTCCCACTAATATGGTATTGAAGGAAGTTCCCACTAATATGGTATTGAAGGAAGTTCCCACTAATATGGTATTGAAGGAAGTTCCCACTAATATGGTATTGAAGGAAGTTCCCACTAATATGGTATTGAAGGAAGTTCTCGCTGAGAAAGTGCAATATTAAACAATCAGTTTCTCCCCTTTATAAGGATTCCATTGACCACTTATTTAAGTTTTAAGTGAAAATTAGTTTGATTTTTTATTTGAAATTTATGAAGATTTTGCAAGTTTTTTTTTTTTTTTTCGACAGCTAAAATTTTAAAAGATCTTTGTCTGTTTTCAATTGAGGAATATCGAAGTTTAAACAATACCAATATAAGCTGATTTTGAGGTGTAATTATAGAATTCCTTTAGACCCTTACAGGTTGACATTTCATGAGAATGCTCCCGATTCAGAAAATTATTTGTACTTAAAGGGTACTCATCTGTGTAAATATATAGAAAGTATATTTTTATTATAAAATATTAAAATAAATAATCTGATCGAAAAAAAGACCAATTCGGTTGATTATTTGAAATAATCAACCGAATTGTTTTTTGTTTTTTTTGATCAGATTTCTTTTAAATAAAATATTTTATAATAAAAAATATATCTTAAAAAAAATAGTTTGAAAGTTCAGAATAGTTAAAAAAAAAAAAAAAAATTAAAAAAAAGCAAAAAAAAAAAAAGCTCTCCCTTCCCCATGTTAAGAATGGCTTTCGAAATAACGTTATTATTTAGAAAGCCATTCTTAACAGGGGGGAAGGTTTTCACATTATCTGAGAATCTTTATTTTTAGACGGTTACGATTGATTGGTTAATTTGAGTCACATAAGACAAATCCTTGATAATGCTTGGTGGCAGTGACAGTTGGTGAGAGACAGATAAAAAGTACCACCTCTGAATGAATAGTGGCGATAGAGAGGCGCTCGTAAAGCCAAGCCAAGTCAATTCACGATTGTTCTCGGTGTGGCGTGTCATTAACAGACCGAGGAACTCATGCATGGCAGGGCCTATTGCTCCACTCATCTTCACTGTTATAGCTTTTCAATACATATTTGTGACAATAAAGAGGAACACTCACCGTCAGGAAAAGGAATGAGGTGCTTTGCATGTTGTGTCGTGTTTTTATGGTGGTCTCTGATTTGCATATGTTGAGATTAGCTGATATAAATGAAGAGGACAACTGGGAAGCAGCGAGAAACGATTTGGATTAGAGAGAGAAAGTGGGTTGCACGAAATCCGATTGGAAATTGAATTACAGTCAAAACTTTTTTTTTATTCTTTTATTTTTCTGGCACAGTTAGTTAACAATATTAAAGACAAGTCGAATTCACGGCATAGAATTTCAATATGCCTAACTGCCAGTGTTGCCAACTGAGATTTTCAAAACCCGCTAAATCAAGGGGAAAGTCTCCAGAAAACCGTTAGGTTTTTTATTTTTTGTCAGTATTGCCAACTAAGATTTTCAGAAGCCGCTAGATCAAAAAAAAAAAAAAATCTAAGAACCCCCCTTTCCCCCCCGCCAAAAAAAATCACTAGATTTTAACTTTGTACCCTATATACCTTGGACTTAGGATTAGTGAGATATTTAAGGAGGATATATTTTGTTTGTAAAAAAACAAATCATAAAATCAAACATTAAATTGAAATATATTACAAATTAAACATCACAATAATGGTGTATCTAAATATAGAATATTGCAGAAGAAATTCTCTGTAAAAATCAGAAAACAAATTAAAATTTGCAAAATAGAAAATTAAAATAAAAACAAAAAAATCTGCAAAAATTACAAAACAAATTTATAAGTGGATTAATTGAATTTAGGAAAAATCGTAAACTATGGAATAAATATCAATTGAAAATAGATTTTAGAAACGTTCTGGAGGAGGGGTTGGGACTAGGCTTCCTTCCCTTATAGGTTTATATCCCCTCCAATATATATTTATTTTCTCAGTATTCTTGTATTATCTTTTCAAATTATTATTTTAATTTTAAAAAAAGTTGTACATAAATAAAGTTTTAGTTAAAGAAGTAAAAACTAGGTTTATTTGTAGTGATCGTTTGATTTGCTTGCTAAAAACGAATTAAAAAAAAAAAAAAAAAAATCCTATTATGAGATTAAATATGCTATGATTTATGTCAGTTTTTTCGTAAACAAGTCAGCTACTTTAATATCTTGTTAATAGTTGAATAAAAATGAATTATTTTGTGACCGTTCAAAATCTGAAAGGAATTTGGAAGTATTTAAACTATTGAATAGTCATTTAAACTGGCTTTATATAGTCTAATTTCTTTGGAATTTTTCTTCAGGAACTTTATTCATTCGTTGTTGTGAATTTTAGAACAAAACAACATTAACAATTAAAAAAATTACATTTTATTTAAAGAAAGTAAAACAAAAAAATATTCATTCGTTGTGAATTTTAGAACAAAACAACAAATAACAATTTAAAAAATTACATTTTATTTAAAAAAGTAAAACACAAAAATGTTCAAACGTAGAACATTAAGCATTAAGGAAAGAATAAACTAAACATTTCTTTTTTTGTTGTTCTTTTTTTTTTTTCAAATAAATCGTTATATTGCTTTTATTGTTCAGTGATTTATTTGTCTATTTTTCAAATGTTGATGTAAAATAAAAGATACAAATGACGATTTATTTGAAATTAAAAAAGAACCCAACAAAAAATAAATATCTTTAGTTTATTCTTTAATGTTTTACGTTTGAACATTTTTTCTTTAAATGAAATGCAATTGTTGTTTCAATTTTAAAACTTAAAGATAAAATTTATTTTATTTGCTTGAACGCAACAGAGTAAATAATATATTAAATATTAATTTGTAATTTTTTTTTGTTTGGGGTGGAGGAGCCCCTATTTAAAACAATAGTGGAGGGGATCTAGTCCTCAAATCCTCCTCCAGAACTGTTCTAAAATCTATTTTTCAATCAAAATTTATTCTGTAGTTACCAAATCTTCCTACCTTGCCCAAATTACTAATTTTCCGTTACCGAATCTTCTGAGCACCAAAATAACCATCTTGATTTTAAAAATCTAGTAAAAATCATTGGATTTCATGCAATTGTCGGTAATTCTTCATTTCTAAATGAATTTATTTTTTAAAAAGATTTTGTAAAGTTTTATGGAAACCTTTTTTTCTAATTTTTAATTTTTTTAAATTTGAATTTTGGAAAATATACTCATTTGCAAACTGAAATTCAAGGTTAATTTGTTTATTGTTTATATATCATTTTAGGTTTATTAGATAGATGATGAAAATTATTTCTAAAAAAAAAAGTATTAATTCGATTTGCATATTTACGGCAAAGTTATGACCAGAATGCCACAACGAACAAAAAACAAAATAGAAGAAGACGAATAGTGTGTGTAACATCTTTATATTAAAACGTCTCTCTCCCTCTCTCTAGCCGTCTCTTTATCTTTCTCTCTTTCCCTCCCTCCATTTTTCCGTCCCTCTCCTCAACCCTCTATTTCTCCTTCGCCCAGTCCATTCCTCTATTGTTTTAATGTGTTGAAAAAAAAATAATGTAATTCCTTTATCGGAGCTATCTCTTTTAAATGTAATCTTACATTTAGTGCTCCTGGACAACGTCGAGTAGAGCAAAATACGATGACATTCTTGTCGGTTCAAAAGAATTTAGTGATTAAGGAACCCTTGCTTCATCATAGATTCATCAAGCAATGCCAGTTCAGAAGAGGTGCAGTTAGGGAATAAACAACCCTTGCTTTACTATAAACTAATTAAGCAATGCCGATAAATAAAATAATAAGGTAGTGTCTACTAAAATTTAAATTTGAAAAAATGCTCACTCATTTCATGCGCTGAAAAATGAGTCAGCAATTTCTTTCCAAATTAGTAGACAAGAATATTAGGAAACGAATGAAAAACCTGGGCCAGTTTACCCTGAAAGAATAAATAATTTTTTCTAAATTTGAGATATTACACCACTGGGGCAACGTCGATCAAGAAAATATAAACTTTGTGAGTGTTTGTTTTGGAATTTTGAACTTTTAGCTGAAGATACACACACAAACAACTGCCCTTTATATAATAGAATAGCAGGGGTACCCGGTGTTTCCCGGGGCCATAAAAAAAAGAAAAACTAAATATCTTTGTCTTTATATTTTTCTCTCTTTCCCACTCCCTTATTTTCCATCCCTCTCCCCACCCTCTCTTTCTTCTCCGTCCAGCCCATTCCTTTTTCTTATTTTAATGCTAAATTCCTAATTTCTTGCCTCCCCCTCCTAAATTTCAACATATTAAGAAGATACGTAATGTTGAAGTCAACAGTCCAAAGAGAGTTAATATATGCCAGTTACCAAAAGTAATACTGTAATCTTACAATTTTTGATCACGGATAATGCCAGGTAGGAGAAATTTCTTGTCCCTACCCCCAATTTCACAATAATATGAAGATAAATGATGTTCATGAAGTCAATAGTCGTAAGATATATAATATATATACTGAAAGTAACACTGTAATCTTACAATTATTAATCCTGGACAACGCAGAGTAAAACACATTGTCCTGGTCAATTCCTAATTTCATGCCCCAGATATGATGCTGTATTATTACTATTATGGCTCCCGGGCAACACCATATACTGTCTCGTGTACAACATAATAAAAAATGACAAAGAAGTTCTTTCTCTCGGGCAATGCTGTGTTTAAACACACCTGCTCTATCTAGGATATTGAGCACTTTTTGATCACAATATACCATTTGTACATAATACTGTAATGTTACTATTATGACACCCGAGCAATGTCAAGTAGATTTTCTTGTATAAATAGTATAATAAAACATAGTGATGTTGTTTTTCCTTTTTTAAACATACCTGCTCTATCCAGGATATTGAGCACTTTGACTTACTTCTACCATTTACCAAATATGATAGTGTATTATAATTATTATAGCTCCTGGGCAACGCCATGTACTTTCTCTAGTGTATGACATAATAATAAAAGACAAAGAAGTTCTTTCTCCCAGGCAAGACTGCGTTTAAACACACCTGACACATTCCTTAGGTTATTGCCTACCAGGTCTAAAGAGTGCTTCACCTGCACATGTTTTTCAAAAATTTGTTTTTCCATAAAAATAAGTAGAATTATTCACTGATTCTGTGTTCCGCCATCCACCTCGGAGTCCAAATCTTTCCATATCACCCCACTGTCCACCTACTAAATCACTCTTTCCCTCCCCACATTCCTATCATGTGCTACAAAAGCGCCATTCCCCCCCCCCACCCCGTCTAACAAGTTAACAAGAAAGTACCCACTGCTAACCTGCTACTCACACACCCTTCTCTCATCCTAACTCACTTGACTATCTCGTTACCACACAATTTGGATTTTCACTCCTACCAGCACACCACTATATACATAAATATTGCAGTCTGTTACTTATGTATTCTTGATGAAGCCTGTTCTAGGCAAAATATTGATTCAAATATTTTTTTGTTTCTATTAATTTTTCTTTAGCTTTATTCCTCATTTCCGTGTCTGTTACATATACATTTTTTCTAATTATTATACTGTCGAAATGGATAAGTAGACATTCGTTAGAACACTGTCAACACACCAAACCATCGTTGCAGCACTCACACAGGAACAGAAGTCAATTATTACATAGAGGAGAAATCTGTTTGTATGTGTGCAGGTATACCTCCTAGTTATGTCGTTTTGTGTTCAGTTATTCCCGATTATACATCATTTGGCAAAAAATATACATGGAAAAATACAAATCAAGTTTAAGTCATTTTATTTGACTTCATGTCTGTCCACTATAAATATTAAAGCTTTAGAAAATCATGTTACTGTACAATAAATCATATTAAAATGTGTACATTTACAGTTAATATAAGCGTCGTAAATTCTATAGAATGAACTATGAAAATATTTGTAACTGTTGTCATCTTACTTGGCGCCCTTTAAGAGTTCAGTATTGACGTTTTCATTATCTACCATTTGGCATCGGTGTCAGTGTTATTCCTGATTCCCTTAAAATTGAAATCCAGTTTAGTTTAAACATACGCATGGGAAATGTCTGCTTATCGCCTACTCTCATTCTCATTCATTTTTAACATTATATTTTGCCCCAATGATTTCTTGTGCAAGTGCTAAGCATCATGCTGTAAGGCTGGAGATTAAACTATGATAAAATAGCATGAAAAGGCCATATCGATTGTTCGATCTGTTGGAATAAGTCGGATATCGATGAGTGTTCACAAGAAGGATAAGATTTTGCCACATATCAAATCTGTTTCCCGTGGGTTGAAGAATATTGTTATCAATAAGAAAAGATGAAGTGTGTGTGTGTTTATTTATATAAAATTACATATGTGTACATGTTTCTATGTATAGGATTCACTCCTAAACTAATTAAGTGGAAAAATAGGGGTCAAAGATGGAGTGGAAGCCCTTAGTGAAAATTCAATTAGCTCTGATTTTTGTGAAATTTTAACAATAGGTATTTGACATAAATTAAATATTCCCCAAATTTCAGTTTCTTCAAAGTACTTTTTTAGTGAGCATAACCTCATTTAAAAATTAAAATATTGCAAATTAGCATAAAAATTTGATTTATAGTCAACAATTAACCAAGATTCCCTGAATTTTAATTTCTTCTTAAAATTCCATAAGATTCAGCCTTAAATTTTAGGCATTTTCTAGAATCAACCTGATGTAATAGATTTTGATCAAAATTGGAATAAGAATTCTAGACGTAAGGTTTAATAGCATTCTATCTTGAACAAAAGTTTAATAGCATTCTATCTTGAACAAAAGTTTAATAGCATTCTATCTTGAACAAAAGTTTAATAGCATTCTATCTTGAACAAAAGTTTAATAGCATTCTATCTTGAACAAAAGTTTAATAGCATTCTATCTTGAACAAAAGTTTAATAGCATTCTATCTTGAACAAAAGTTTAATAGCATTCTATCTTGAACAAAAGTTTAATAGCATTCTATCTTGAACAAAAGTTTAATAGCATTCTATCTTGAACAAAAGTTTAATAGCATTCTATCTTGAACAAAAGTTTAATAGCATTCTATCTTGAACAAAAGTTTAATAGCATTCTATCTTGAACAAAAGTTTAATAGCATTCTATCTTGAACAAAAGTTTAATAGCATTCTATCTTGAACAAAAGTTTAATAGCATTCTATCTTGAACAAAAGTTTAATAGCATTCTATCTTGAACAAAAGTTTAATAGCATTCTATCTTGAACAAAAGTTTAATAGCATTCTATCTTGAACAAAAGTTTAATAGCATTCTATCTTGAACAAAAGTTTAATAGCATTCTATCTTGAACAAAAGTTTAATAGCATTCTATCTTGAACAAAAGTTTAATAGCATTCTATCTTGAACAAAAGTTTAATAGCATTCTATCTTGAACAAAAGTTTAATAGCATTCTATCTTGAACAAAAGTTTAATAGCATTCTATCTTGAACAAAAGTTTAATAGCATTCTATCTTGAACAAAAGTTTAATAGCATTCTATCTTGAACAAAAGTTTAATAGCATTCTATCTTGAACAAAAGTTTAATAGCATTCTATCTTGAACAAAAGTTTAATAGCATTCTATCTTGAACAAAAGTTTAATAGCATTCTATCTTGAACAAAAGTTTAATAGCATTCTATCTTGAACAAAAGTTTAATAGCATTCTATCTTGAACAAAAGTTTAATAGCATTCTATCTTGAACAAAAGTTTAATAGCATTCTATCTTGAACAAAAGTTTAATAGCATTCTATCTTGAACAAAAGTTTAATAGCATTCTATCTTGAACAAAAGTTTAATAGCATTCTATCTTGAACAAAAGTTTAATAGCATTCTATCTTGAACAAAAGTTTAATAGCATTCTATCTTGAACAAAAGTTTAATAGCATTCTATCTTGAACAAAAGTTTAATAGCATTCTATCTTGAACAAAAGTTTAATAGCATTCTATCTTGAACAAAAGTTTAATAGCATTCTATCTTGAACAAAAGTTTAATAGCATTCTATCTTGAACAAAAGTTTAATAGCATTCTATCTTGAACAAAAGTTTAATAGCATTCTATCTTGAACAAAAGTTTAATAGCATTCTATCTTGAACAAAAGTTTAATAGCATTCTATCTTGAACAAAAGTGGTGCAAAAACTGTTCTTTTCAACGAATTTCTGGGAGGGTTGTTCTTCTAATATTGTTACGCTCGTGCTTCGTTAAGGCCGACAGAATAATAAAAAAAAGTTTAATAATAAACTAATAATAAAGAATAATCAAAATAAAGAATATATATAATGAGCAAGAGGGCAATGGGACACCTGTTCAATGAGTACAGACGGTAAACACTTTGTGAAACGACGGAAAGTCGACACAAGTTGATAAATAGTAAATACTTTAGATGAAATCAAGTTTTCACCTCATCAGTAATTTCAAAAAGTTTTTTTCTTTTTAATATCTCACAAGCTGAGAGACAGAATGCAATAAAAAATATGTCTTTGCTCAGTGGTACTTTACAATTTCTAATATACATTTATGTATATATATGATATGTGTGTATATTGTATTGGACTTCCCCTGGCCCCAGAATTGACTCAAATGCTTAGCTCCTTAAAGTCTTCTGAGGCAAAAGTCCGGCCTTTGGAATGCTTTTGGAGTGCCAGTGACTCTGGCCACATACTGCAGTTAGTGAGAAGTTGCTGACCTGCTCAAATCCTTGTTAAAACAAAAATTATCTCCCTACTATTTCTATCTCTTTTCAGGAGTTACCCATCTCTCTTAGAGTAAGTATTTTGGTATTATTTTTTGTCATATAATAATCCTACCTCCTCTCAAATAGAGGATAAAGATAGCGCTTTTAAATTAGTTAAGACCGTATCATTGAGGAAGCATGATGTCCAGATTCCCGAAGTGAGATAATCTTAGATTTCCAAAACCGCTAAACTTCAATAGAAAGGATAAAACTGAGAATAATATAAGTACATAATTCTCTTTTTTATCCTTTCTATTTTAAGAGTACATTTTTCATAAAAATTATACATCTCTATTTTCATATTTAACCTTGTGTCTAGCCTCCTTTCATGGTTGACCAAAATCCAAAATGTATTATTGTATTTACATTTAAAAATAATCTCTATTCATGTGTACCATTTCACACACAGAACATTTATATATTAATGTTCTTATACATTTTAATACAGCTGAAAATACAGGCTGAGTAGGTGTGTTCTTACCAGTTGGGGATACGTCCTCTACATCAGTCCGACAATGACTTTGTTACTGTCAGGCTGAGGTATGGTTCTGTTCAGTCTAAGGAGATTCACCCTCCCAGGCTTTACCTTCTCTTTGAGAAGGTGTTAGTTTATTGCTAATCGCCTGAGACGCCCCTACCGGGGAATGCCGACGGGACTGCTTAGCATTTGTTGCAGGCCAGAGCACGCTAATCCTAGTGCACTGGCTTGCCACACCTGACCTTGTGTCTAAACTCCTGCAGAGGAGATAAATAAACATTATATCAATACATATTAATTGGCCCTTTCGTGAACTCTCTGTATTTCACTATTAACTTCAAAGAAAATTCACACACACACACACAGATTGAACATAGCAACATGACATAAATGCTGGTGTACCCCAGGGATCTATCCTTGGACCTCTACTGTTCCTGATTTTCATAAATGACCTCCCTGATATCATTGAGACTGAGATAGGAACATTTGCACCACCCTCTACTCTCGTCATGTGGGCAAAACCGATGCGCACATGTCTGAGGCAATGGCTGAATCCTTAGAAAATGACCTCCAGTCTGTAGTGGAATGGGGTAAAAAATGGATGGTAACTTCTAATGCCGCAAAGACAAAGCTACTTTCCTTCAATAACTACAAAAAACCTCTTCAACCACCGATTGTCATGGCAAATAATACCCTACCTGAGAGTTCATCATTCAAACTCCTCGGCCTAACTTTCACAGATAACATAAATTGGAATAAATACATTGAAGACATTGCAAGGGCTGCTGCAAAGAAGGTGGGCTCCCTCTACCGTGCCAGTAAACTTCTCACACCTGACATTATCCTATATCTCTACAAAGCCACTATCTGCCCATGCATGGAGTGTTGTTGCCACATCTGGGCTGGGGCATCATCCACTAGTCTCTCCCTCTTAGACAAGGTCCAAAAGAGAGTCGCCAACTTGATAGGTCCTTCACTATCCACCAAGCTCCAGCCTCTGTCCCATCGCTGCAATGTTGCTTCCTTGTGCTTGTTTTACAAGTACTTATATGGATTGTGCTCTGATGAGCTTGCTGCTCTGGTACCCCCACGACGTAAATTCATTAGACCAACCTGACAATCTGCCAAATCCCATCCATTCACTGTGGAGGTCCCCAGATGTCGAAGAGCTTTCTACTCCAAAAGCTTCTTTCCGCGTGCTGCTGGACTCTGGAACTCCCTCCCTGCTCACTGTTTTCCTGACGGTACTGACATGCAGAAATTTAAAACTAATGTAAACAGACATCTCACTGCGCAGCTCTCAATTTAGGTCCCCCCCACTTTCACCCTTTTTCTCAGTAGCCCCTTATGTCTACAGTGGCGACCTGCCTTGTTTGGAGTGAACTATGAAAAAAAGAACATTCACACAAACGGAGAGCTTGAATTATCTATTAGACACCATTCTCGAGTGTCTTCGGTCTCTCTATACAAGGGTTTGTGAGGACAACCTGACATGAGGATACTTCACCCTACAAGTAAATCTTGACCAAATATTCAAAATAACATAATATTCAAAGCCCAAATAAGATCCTCTCTACATGGCTATACACTGACTCATACAAAAGCTGGTACATTTTCTCCAAGTAATGGTACCTCAAGTAACAGTACTTAGCTGGATACTTCAAGAGACAACAAGAAAGATATATTATACCATAGTTAACTGGTCAATTGGAGAGAGGAAAATTAATGCTCTTTACTGCTTTACTAACTCAACGTTTGACAAATAAATGAAAACTTTAATAGAATATTCAAATATCTATGTATCTCATATAGAGCTGAAGTGTTGGCCCCAGGAAGGGGCCCCTTGAGTTCTGAGAACTTCGACTGAAGTAAAATGAAACAAGTGGAAAACACACATAAGAATATTAACATTTAACTATATATACCCTTGATGCATATATAAATAGGGCTATTGAATTTTTCTGCATTCTGAACATTTTCATTATATATGCCATGCTTTACATTTAAAATTACATTTCTCAACTAAGGAATTAAATGCTATTTATCTTGCTTTTTTACTGTTTTTTTTCTCTCTTCCTCTCCAACTTGTCTAGCCTTTTGCCTTCCTTTTTCCCTCGTATGACAGTTTTTTTCTGAAAACTGAAAATGTTTATTTTGCCATGACTTCAATCGATTCCTAATGGGGGTAGGGAAATTAAATGACTTTTGTCTTATCAAAGAATGACTTCCTGTCTCCTTCCCACATGTACACAGGTGTCTTTCTCTTAGACTTTCTTAGTTGAAGTTGATTGGTTGATTGGAGTTGTTTTTTGGCTAGGAGCAAAGTGTATTATCTTTTCTGTCATAGGTCGGTGAAGAAGAAATTTAATTTTTATTTATGAGCTAATCCAGAGTGCTCCTTTTTGGGGAGCTGGATTTTCCACACAGTAAAAACTGACCTTCTTTTTAATTCTGTCCTTGTGGGGAGGCAAGTAAATAGGGACTATACATGAAGCTAAATTGCGTCAAATATATGGGATTGCTTTCTATTTACCAAGATTGATATTTCACTAATTAAACATTTAAAAAATTATTTAAAATGTTTTTACTACTTATTACGAGCACAGCACCAAAGTTATTTTTATTGTTTTGGTGCTTATGCTGATGAGCGGCCATATTAAAAATCATTTTTTTATAAAAACAATATTATATACTTATTCAGTGTTATATTCTTACTCACTGTACAAAAAAGTAGAAAAAATTATCCACTAGAACTTTAATTACAAGTATTTTTCCATTCTGCATATCATAGCAGCGACTCGTTCACTAAGCCTCCATCTTGTTTTTTAAGAAGATTTCAGTTATCTGCCCTTGGAATCTTCTTAAAAAGCAAGATGGAGTCTTAGTGAACGAGTCGCTGTTATGATACGCAGAATGGAAAAATACTTGTAATTAAAGTTCTAGTGGATAATTTTTTCTACTTTTTTGTACAATGAGTAAGAAGATAACGCCGAATAAGTATATAATATTGTTTTTATAAAAAATATTTTTTCATACGGCCGCTCATCAGCATAAGCACCATTGTTTTTTGTGCACACACACACACATGTGGGGTGCCGTAAGGTTGAGAAATTCATCCTGATTTCAGCTGTTTTTTCCATTGGTTACTTACAACTCTGAGAACTACTGAACCATCTGTATTTTATGCATTTTCATTATATCAGCTCTATTTTACTCTTAAATGTAAAACCCATTAATAAGGAATCAAATGCTAATTATAGCATAAAAAGCTTTCCTGAACTTTTGATAACAAGCTATTTCTGTAAACCCTTGTTCTCACACACTATTTTCGTTGACCATCGTTCCACATACATATGATAATGTTCTCTGCATTTAGCTTGTTTCAATTTAATAACCGTTTTTGTGTTATGTTGATATTCAGGTATATTTAAAGAAAGATATAAAAGCATATGAGAATAAAATCTTATTCATTTAATATCTTCTCCACTTGTTCCCTCGTATCAATACCTTTCTGTTAGGTGCTACCCCAAGGTTCGGAACATAAAATGGGCATGTTCGTCCGGGATTGAACCATTAATATTGTGGTGTTTTTCGTCATCTCACTGGTGGCTTGGGAAATGAGGGAGGGTGTGGTTTGTGGAGGTCAAGGTGAACCACTGGGCAAGTAGTTCAGCTTTATCAGTTGCTGTGCAAACGGAATCATGGTGATTGGATTGTGAGAGAATTGTTGATTGTCCATTATTCACCACACTATTATAAATTTTCCAGAAATCATGAGTTCCTAAATTCTGTGGCTCAATGCGATTTCTCGTCATCTCTGTATACCTAACCTTAGCTGCGACTATTATACTTTTACAATGATTTTTTGATGCTGTAAATTTCTGTCTATTTGAAGTTGATTTATGACGGTTGAATTGGTAGAATGCTTACTGCCTATGAGCAATAGCAGCTGCACAGGTCGAAGTGAACCATTGGGGAGAGTAGGGCTTGCTATAGAGTTTCCACATGGGACATGTACTTCTGTCTGCTTTGACCCATTCAGTTACCTGATTTGCACACTGTTCATTAGCGAGAGAAAAAGTTTTACTTCATGAGGCATCTCTGATAAAATTCCCAATCATCCCGTTTGTAGTATCTCGTCATTTTCAATAACGGCTGTTTGGCTTGAGACCAAGAGTTTAGGGTGATATCAACCATTATCACAAGATGATCAACATTCCTAAGTGGGTTATAAGCATCTGTCACAAGTAGAAGCACACAAGTTTAATTGGTCGGTTTCTGTAGATACTAAATCTTACAGGTTGATTAAACTTTTAAGGGAATGCCTCACAAATGTTATTATTGAAGAGTTTATTACCATTGTCACGGAAAACTTTCACCTGTAATTTCATTTTGTAAATCGTATTAAACTAAGTGTTATTAGTGTTCCTCTCCATTGAGTCTATATGAAATCAGTCTGAGTAATGGGTACAGCCATAATAGGTGTTTTTCCGTCACTCCCTATCAAAGGAGTTTCAGTGTTTTGGTAACGATTTAGTCAGGGGAAGAGTAGTAATAGTCGCTGACGCATTAGGAATAAATAGGATCTCCAAAATAAACAAGCAGAAAATTCACCAAAGACATGATAGTTTTGATTTGGTTAGTGATTGCAGAGTAAAAATTCCTGATGTGCCTAAAGTTCTTTTTGAAATAATGGTGATAAAAGACTCATAAAACAAAGCAGCCGTCATGCTAAAAAGCTGCTGTCTGAATCTGCAGATGAACCAAGCACCTTGTACAGAAAAACGAGTGCTTGCCAGAACAATTCCAACCAACTTAGCAAAAAAAAAAGTTTTCTTATTGACAAATTAGTTCAATCCACGCAGCCCATTGAAAAAGCTGAAAAAAATTGTGCACGAAAATGGTACAATGATAAGAAACTTCACCCAAGCATCTCGAATGATTATCTTCAACCCAAAGGTAAGAATGCAATAATGATTGACAGCAAAACAAAATATGTTTCTACAACAAAAAAACTTTCCTTGTGCATTACTTGAAAAAAAGAGAAAATGTGAAATTACCCCCCTTTGACTGCTGCCAGGTTATTGTAAATCCTTTCTTGATGGGGAGGGTGTTATTTCCACCCCACTCCCTCTATTGACTCAAAAGCTTAATGCCCACATGTCTACAAAAAAAAAAGAACTTCTTGTAATATTCTAGAATTGTTCACCTAGTGTCTCTGAGTGCAAAAATCACCCAAGTCAGGTTTGGCCCCAAAATGCCTCTTCTGATTTCTTATCTTTCTTCAAGAATTCCTCCTCTCCCTATGAGTAAGCATGGTGGTATTAGTTTGGGTCATGTGATACCTCCCTCTAAATGAGAGGAGGAAATTCAGTTTGTCTACTTTTAAGAATATATAACACAAATGAAATACAGATTTTTAAAAATCAGACAAAACACTTTCTCTGACAAGTTTTTCAACAACACAGTTTTTTTTAACTAAAAAAGGAAAAAAATGGTATTTCTTGAATAAACAAGGGTGACAATATGAAAGGAAAACCTTAAAAAAGATTGACATGAAAGTTTTATATATTTTGTAAAACTTTCATGCCAATCTTTTACTTTAGAAATTGAAACAGTATAGGCTATTTATATTTCAGAATTTTTGAAATGAAGATTTATAATATGGATTATTTGTATTATTCGGACTACTGTTCTCATCTTGAATGTTATTCTCACAACGTTTCAGCTGATGTAACTCCTGACGTTTTTCAGGTGCATCTTGTCAAACTCTGGAATCTGTATGGAATTTTGAACTGAACTATTTATTTGATCTAAGGGGGGTAGATTGTTCTTGTTCTGTTAGCCATGACCGAGTAGAAGTCTTAAGTAATTCTTAATTATATTTTTAGTATAGAAATTCTGTACAGATACACAAGTTCGACATGATATTTTAAAAGTATGACCATTTTTATTCAAATTGAAGCTATGCAAATTTGCCTTTTGTACAATATCAAATATTTGATATAATTCTGCTTTGTTTGATATTCAACCACTTTCCATTTTATGTTAGTTTTCATGCAAAAGAAAATGACTGAAAGTTGACATTCAGAAATATAACATTTTAAGTTTCAAGCTCTCATGAAAAAATGTTTGGGGAATTAATTTTACTTGTTCTGGGAAGGGTATTCTTATATATATATATATATATATATATATATATATGTAAAGGAGTAAGGCTATCAAAAGTTTTTTTTCAACATTTATTTATTATTTTATTGTATCATTTTATAATTATACAGGGTGTCTCAAAAAAATGTACTCACTCTTAGAATGACGAGAAAACCTTTATTTATGAACCATTATTGTTCAAACAAAGCTGATAACGCGCACCAAGGGATTCGCAAACGTTGCGAAACATGTCATTAGGAATATCACGACAGTGTCTTTCAATTTCCAATTTCAATGCATCAATTGTCCTTGGTTTGTTGCCATAAACTTTGTCTTTTAAGTATCCCCACAAAAAAAGTCCATGGGTGTTAGGTCTGGGGAACGCGCAGGGTATTCATTGGGGCCCCTTCGTCCAATCCATGTGTCAGGAAACACTGCATCGAGGTAAGCTAGTACATCGCGATGGTAGTGGGGAGGAGCTCCATCTTGCTGAAAGTAAATATCGCCGTCATCACCAAACCTCTCTGTAATTTGTGGACCAACAAATTCCTGAAGCAAGTTGAGGTAGCTCTCACCATTGACAGTTTCGTTGAAAAGGAAAGGTCCTATGATGCCCAATGCGGATATCCCACACCACACTGTTACTCCTGGTAAGTTTACATGGTGTTCAATTGTTACGTGAGGATTTGCAGGACACCAGTACGTGCAATTATGACGGTTAATGGTACCATTTAATTTGAAAATTGCTTCATCGCTCCACACAATTTTGTGTGCAAACTCGACATCTTCTGCACATTTTGCCAGGTACCATTCACAAAATTCGACTCTCCGGTCAGGATCGTCTTCGTTGAGAGCATGACACAGCCTTGGAATGTAGCATTTCCAATGCAGACGCTTCATTATGCAGTTGACGCTATCTTTTGAGATGTGGGTTTCCCGAGCAGTTTGGCGAAGTGATTTCTGTGGTGATCGAAGGAGTGTTTCCTGCACCTGCAGTTCTTTTTCAGGGGACGTAGATGTCTGTGGTCGTCCTGAACGTTGTTTGTTGGTATTCTGTACGGTTCCATCTGCTTCAAATTTGTCTCTGATGCGCGCAATGGTCCGGCGCGTGGGTGGCGGTTTTGCGAATTCCTTTGTGAACCGGCGTTGCACTTCAGTGGCGTTTTCGGTCTTCCAATAGCATTTCAGGACAAACTTTCTCTCTTCGAAACTAAGTTGATTTCCTGCCATGGCTTCATTAATTCAGAATATCTGAAACAAAAAAAAAAGAGTGAGTAAATTTATAATGGACATCAATTTAAACATTTGCGAACATGATTTTTCAATTACATTTGTTTCATGTATTTGAAGCTATTTCATTTCTCTCTATGTTCATAAATAAAGGTTTTCTCGTCATTCTAAGAGTGAGTACATTTTTTTGAGACACCCTGTATATAACGCGTTTCAAGCGGTGATCCGCTCTCATCAGATATGTAAATCCAGTTGAAGAAATGTCTTTCGATTTGAAAGAGTGTTGTTTCATTTGAGGAAATGTGTTATTGTTTTATGAAAAAAGGTTTGGGGAATTAATTTTACCTGTTTTGGAACGAGTATTCTTCTAGTGTATATATATATATAATAAAATATGAAACTAAACGTATACTACGCTTGAACTAAACATCTTTCTATTGGGTTTACTTCATTCTTGAACTTTTTCAATGCTGCCTTCACGAAAACCCTTCTTTTCCATCTTTAAATCTCCTTTCACCGGACACCTTATCAACGGACATTTACCAACTGGACAGACCCCATATCTTTTTACGCTCACATTCTCACTCTCCATTAGTTAATATTTTTTCAAATTTTGAATTTTGGCTTTTCCACTGCCAACTTATCTATCTATGTAATTCCTATGATAAGATTTTAATCTCTGAAAAGCCTTGGCTTAAGGAAAGAATAATAAACATGTTTTTACTGAGTATACTTTGCATTGAACAATCGAAGTTGAAATAAATTTGTCATTCGTACATGTTTATCCCTCTCATTTCCTCTATCTTTATATATATATATATATATATATATATATATAAATTAGGTTAAATTCTGTTTTTAATTTTTTTATGTACCCCTTCTCCACTTTTTATGATGGCTATTTCTTGTTTTTAATCAGATAAAATTATGATGCTTTGTTTACATGCTTGAGTCTATTCAAAATCAAGTGAGAAAATTGTATTTATAATAGCTATATGCATTTGGCCGATTTCTTTTTTAAATACTTACAGGACAAAGCTTTAATCATGTGTAGGTTCTGTAGTATGCATTTTTTTTTCTTTTCTAGCAATCTGTGTCTTCATCAGCTCCTGCTATTGATACCTCTGATATGGATCCAGAGCTAGCTCGTTATCTCAATAGAAATTATTGGCAGCAAAGATCTGAGCAAGGTGTCTCTCCAGCAGCAACAACACCATCGGCTCCTGTAGCCACTGCAGAACCCAAAACCAGTATGGTCAAAACACATGAAATTGTAAGCTGCATTTTTTTCAACACTTCTTATTGATTTTTATCTTATTTTTTTAACATATAGCTTTAAAAAAACAAACAAATACTATTCATATCTATTCACTGTTCTCTTGGCATTCATTTAAATTTAGAGCATAAAACGTTTTCACCAGAAAATATTAATTTTGCTTAGAAAAAATCTGAAGCAAAGCACACAATAAAATGTTTTCAACTAACCCTAACCTTCATTTTATGCAAAATAAATGTTTTCTTCATTAAATTGAAACTAGCTGGCTTTGCCTGTTTGCTATCATCCTATTCAGAACTTGAAATCATTGAAACAAAATTAATCGATAAGAAAAAGAAGACAAAACTAATGCTACCTTAAATTTAAGCTCTCCCTTTTCTCTCTCTCTCTCTCTTTTTGTTTCTGATAATAAAGCAAAACCGGAAACACATTCACTTTTATTAAATTAAAAATAAACAATTAATTAAAAATAATTAATTAAATCTGGTAGCTTTTGATTTTAGGTGAGCCGTTTTTTTCTCCCCCCCCCCCCCCATCTCTCACTCCCCTCCCGTCTCTCTCTTTCTCTCTCTCTCTCTCTCTCTGCCACCCTCTCCCGTCTCACTCTTTCTCTGTTTTTATCCCATCTCTCTCTCATTTAATTATTTACATAATTCACCATTTGTCTTATCTGCTCTTTATTAACATCATTCGCTCCTTTCCTCCTCCCCTTTATTTGCTCTTCCTCCTCCTCCCACTATCTAAAACATTTGTGTACATATGAAAAGTGTGAACGATGACAAGATGACAACAGTCCCAGAGTTTTCGTATCAATTGGGAATAAAATCTCAAATTTGGATCTTAAATGTATTTGATTTTTTCTTTTTCTTTGCCGTTTTGTTGCAGCCTTATCAAAATGGAGAAACCGATGATGACCAGCAGCAATTCCTGAATGCTTTGCAGAGCAGTGTAGAGATTTTTGTCAATCGAATGCGCAGTAACTCTCAGCGTGGACGCAGCATTACTAATGACACTTCTGTGCAGTCTCTTTTCAATGTCATTAGCAATATGCACCCGCAGTTATTGAAATATATTCAAGAGCAGGAAGATGCAAGGAGTGAGTTCTAGCTTCATCTTTCTTTTACTCCTCTCTTTTAAAGTAGCTTATCCCGTGGGTGATAGTTGCACAAAAACATTTAATGACGCTAAAAAGGATGAGGGCAGCAAAGAAAATGTTTATGCTATTTAACTGACAAAAGTATTTGTCCAATAAAATATAACAAGCTGAAACATATCAAGGAATATTGGCTTTATTCCAATCTGTATAGAGAAATAGTAAGCTCATAAAATAAGCGATTCATTCATTTTTCCTTCTTATTGCAATATCTACTTTTCTGAGTATTGATAATTCAATAAACTTTACGCATGTGTTCGATGTTATGTTCTATCAAGCTGAGCTTCATTTGATATTTTTCCCTCTATTCTAGTTGAGAATTTCATAAAACCTTTCTATTTTCACTGAGCAAACATGCATGTTGCCAAAATATTTATTTGATATCTTCCAACTTATACATTTTCAATCCAAATTCATGTGTGCCACAAAAACAACAAACTATAAAACATCACCATTAAGTATATTTTATTTGTATCAAATTGAAATGTAATCTGCATGATTTGTCATTAACTAATGATTAGCAAAGAAAGGTCAACTTGCATGTATAGCGCAGAAGTATCTGCCATCGACTTGGCACTAAATATCATAGCATCCCAAGAACACAAAAAATACCTTAAACTTACAGACTCTTTATCAGTGCTCATATCAATAAAAGAAAAAAAATGACAAACCCCTTGATTACAAAGCTGCTGAATAGAATAAATGCTCTAACAGTAAATAAAGAAATAATCTTCTGCTGGATTCCAAGCCATATCGGTATCCGCATGAATGAAAAAGCTGATAAAGCTGCAAAAGAGTCAACTAAACCCCACAACAGAAAAAAAATCCCTTATACGGACTTAAAACAAATACATATATCCTCAAAAAGTAGCAGGAATCATGGAACCCCTGTATAGAAAATAAATTATACCAAGTGACACAGACGATCGGAATAAGAGACACCAATACAAGGATGCCGAGAAAAGAAGAGGTAACAATAACTAGACTCAGAATAGGACACATCTATGCCACCCACTCGTACTTGCTGAAAGAAGAAGCACCAATCTGCATATCATGCCAAGAACCCTACACAGTGTATCATATACTGGTAAGCTGTATAGATTTTAAACAGATCCGACTGAGACACTACCAAGAAAATAACCTGAAGGAAATCTTCAACAAGGTTGACCCAAATAAATTTTTTAACTTTCTGAGAGCAACGAAGCTATATAACAAGATATAGTCAAAATGTTCCTCTGAAACGTTTGTAACATTCAACTCCCATACTACAACTAATGTTTCGGCATTAAATGACCCATAAGAGGTTGATATGCCGTAAATCAAACCAATCAATCATGTACAGCTCTACTTCAGGGTTGCACAATCCTTGTTTCTCTACTTGATTTTCTTTTTCTTTTCAATTTAAAAAAAATATAAGGAAGACGTCTCTTGTCTTAAAAAGAAACAAGAGAGAAGTATCTCATCTTTTAACAAAAAAAGCACCACTAAAAATAAATAAGTGATGCAGTAATGCAGTTGTGTGCTCAGTCGCTTGTGTTGACTTGAATAGTTACACAAGCAAGACTGCTGACAAATATGAGGAAGTACATGGTCGGGTTAGGGTTTTGGTGTTCGAAATATTAAAAGTAGGTTGGTTTTTAACTCATGGTTTCTGAAGAAAATCTTGTCACTTATTACTCCATCAGTTGAAAAAGAGAAATCTGAGATGTGCAGTGACTATAAAGATGATTACAACAGAAGAATGTGCAACCCAGCACAGGTTCTAGTATGCAATTTCCTGATAATGACATGCCCTGAAACACAACAAAAGTTCTGACCCAAAGTCAAAACTTGGAAACTGAAGGACTAAGATGTACAGAAGAAATTTCAAAACTCTTTCGCTGAAATCAACAAAGATTATCAGGCAGCTGATGTTTGCAGACACACAACAATACAATGGAAGAGGATATGTTACAAGACCTGGAAGATATTTGATGTTCTTAAGAACTTGAATCATAAAAATTTTACCCACCAAAATGACTGGGTTCAGCATTAAATAACCTGAAAAGTGTTGATATGCCATAAAACAAAACCAAAATACCAATCATCCCTATGCGGATCCCCAAATATATATCAATCTTTAGCAAACCTCCGCAAGGTCCCGTCACTTTGTTACATATTTACTATGCTTGAAATGTAGTAAAAAAAAAAAAGAAGTTTTTTATGATCTGGAGAAGGCCTTTGACAGTGATGTACTATGATGGATGATGCGGAAATTCAGGGTAGAGGAATAGCTCATCCGGTTAGTACAATGTATGTACTAGTGATGGGACAGTTCCAAAATTTTCCCTGATTCTGTTCTAAATTCCCGATTCCGATACAATTACTGATTCCGATTCTGTTAAAATTTCTAAATATTTAATTAGAGATATGTCGCTTTATTAAAATTTTCAAATTACTGCAAAACCCTTGCGTAATGTGTGCATATATTTTTGCAAACGTAAAAGATACAGTGGAGGCGTATATTACACGAGAAAACTTTTCTAAATATTTGCCTTCCCACTATCAAAGAATGTTCATATTTTTTATCCTAATTACGCAAATTCATCCAGTATTTATTAAATTATAAGAAAAAGAAAAAAACAACTATTTTACGTATTGTTAGACATTTTGTAACCAGTTCAGCTTACTGATTAGGCAAAGGAGATAACTCACTTTGTTTTTTAAAATCTGGCGATTGATAGATACAATATGGCGGGTAGGGGGGGAGGCTTTGTTAACTATTCTGTGCCTTCCCTCTATCAAAGAATGTTCATATTTTTATCCTAATTATAAAGATTCGATCGCTTATTAGATTGATTTGATTTGCTGTAAAAAGAAAAATAAGATACATATAATAATAGTAATATTATCAATAACAATAATGGCAAATTTGTAGATTAAAACCCTCAGCTAAATCACTCCCCAAAAATGATATTCTACTTTTTTTAGGTGATTGTGTGAACACCTTGAAAAACTTGGCAGAAAGAAAAAAACACAATTATTTTTAAATTTAGAATGAGAGATCAGTTTTGTATATAAATTTAACGTAAAATGATCAACTCCGGGCCATTCTAACTTTTTAGGGATATTCACCACTAACCCTAAGTCCGACTGGAAAGTTCGTAAAACCATGCGTAATCGCTTAAAAGAGTAGACCCCACCCCAAAAAAATTAACGCACAAAATTTATCTTCCAGAAAAAAAAAATTTTTTTTTGTTAACTGCTCTAAAATGCTAGAATGTTTCAGAAATAAGAGCTCATTTTATGTTAAATTTATGTGTGAAACTGATCCCCCATTCTAAATTCTTAATATAATTGTTGTTGTTTTCAGGGTGTTAACGAAAACAATAAGAATCTCATTTGGGGGGAAGGAGGGGATATTTCTGGTGACTGTAAAAGCCTACCAATGAAAAAATAAATTAATTAAAAAAAAAAAAATCATTTTAAATTTAACGTTTTTATAATTATCAATAAATGTTTATCAGTAATTAATAGTGAACCCTAGAATATTTACTTTGTTTACCATAATTTACCAATGAAAAATAAAAAATTAGACTTTGAGAGTCTATACTAAATTTCGGAATGGGATTCCTAACCTTAGTCTTATGTTATAAATAAACAATCTTCTAATCGTGTTCGTTTCATTTTTTAATGTCGAGAAAACAAATTAAAAGAATCGTTTTTAGAATCGGAAGTAAGGATAATTTTTTCTGATACCTCAAAAAGTTCCGATTTGTCCGATTCCGATTAATCGTCCCAACATTAGTATGTACACCAATGATAGGAGCAGCGTATGAGTAGATAACGCATATACATGATTTCAACCTAACTTTTAGGTTGACATCCATCAGCTCTCAGTCCTCAGCTCTCTTCTATTAGTTATTTTTCTTGAAGCCTTTTTCCAGAGAGTTCTGTACAAGATGCCCATGAGAGTTGTTGTATGTGGACGATCTGGTAATCATGGCACATACAATGGACGAATTACTTGAGAATGTGAAAAAGTGGCATGGAAGCCAAAGGACTAAGGTTGAATCTGTCAACGGCAAAAGTGGCCCAGAACTACAACAGCTGAAAGATGTCCGTCAATATCTATGTGCAGTGTGCAGGAAAGTGGTTGGATCCAATGCCACAGATTGCAGTTCATGTGCATTATGGGTCAACAAAAAGTGTAGTGTATTTTTTCTGGAAAGCTAGCGCCAGACCTCAACTATAAGTATAGAAAGTGACTGGGGCACTTGAAGTTGGATGACGATCCTCTCAAAATTGTGGACTCCTTTTGTTATCTTAACTTGAAGATATGTTATCTTGGAGATGTGTTGAACGTGGTTACGAGTTTAGTTCTACCATTAGGGTAAGATCAGAATGGAGTATGTTCTGCGAACTGTTGCCAGTCCTGACATCGAGAGCTATCTCTCTCACTACCAGGGGAAAGAGTATATAGAGGATGTGTTAGGTGTGTGGTACTGTATGGAGGTGAATGCTGGGTGCTCACCCAGTCCTCACCTGATCGTCTTCAGCATAATGACAGAGCAATAATCAAATGGATATGCACTGTTGGTTCGATTAAACACGACATATCAGCTCTGATACCCTGTTGGCTGAATATACCAAAGTTTGATGAAGATGAACTCCTAACGATCAGTCGGCTACATTGGTTTGGCCTTGTTGAGGCGAGCGACTCTTGGATAAGAAAATGCAGAGACCTTGAGTAAAAAGGCTGGAGGAAAGTTGGATGAGCCAAGAAAACTTTGATGCAAACCATAAACAAAAATCTTAGACAGTGGAATTTGAACCGAATCAAAATCCTCAAATTAGCAAACTTGAAGAAAAACGTCACATGCCTGATAATAAAATGAATGACGATGAATTTGCTTGTTTAACATAGTCATCGCAAACAGTTTTAGATTAATGACTTCCTTGATGTATGACAGACATTTTTAGACAAAATAATCTTTATTAACTTGAAAAGTATGATAAAGTATGGATAGTAAAAATGTGATTTTCTGAAAATTTTATGAATTCATTATAGATTAATGTATATATTTCTTTTTCTTAGGCCATTATGAATCTCTACAAGATAAACTTGCTCAACTGCGAGATGCTCGTGAAGCCCTTGATGCTTTAAGAGAAGATCACCGGGAGAAACGGAGACGGGAACAAGAAGAACAAGAACGTCTTCGACAAATTCAAATGTCACAGAAACTAGAAATTATGAGACAGAAAAAACATGTAAGTTTTGTATTCTACATGCAGTTATTTGGTTTTATCTTCAATTATTTTTCCATTTTACAAATTTAACATCATTCACAAAAAAAAAATCAGATTTTTCATGGTTGACAACTGTTACGTCAATTGTTATAAATGCTCTCAGAATTATTTGTTATTGGGTTGGGAAAGTGACAGTCTGTGAGAGGGAGTGCGCTATGGAGAAACTATACTATATTTATATATATCAAGAATAATCAACAGAAGGAAAAGGGGCACAAAAAACTGTTACCAAAGGCAATAAAACTTTTTTTTTGTGTTTTTAAAGTATTTTAAATCATTTTTTTTATTTCAATTAAAAAGTTAGGTTAAATAATACGTTACATTGAAAAACAAAGATGGCTGACAGTCGATCGATGACCGTCTATGAAGTCTGATGATTTTCTTTTGTAATTTTCTCCTTTCAATTAGGTAGATAGAAAGTAAATTTTAAAGCATTTGGGACAGTTATTTGTTGAGTATTTGTTTGTTTTTTACCCCAAAAGAAGAAACACTCATTAAACAAACTTTGGGGATGTTTGCTTACACTATTTCGAAAATGGAAATGTTACGCAATCAGATTTGGACGAATTATTAAAATGCAATAAAAACACTTTAAAATACTTTAAAACACATAATAAAATAAGCAGGTAGGTAGAAAAGTAACTTTATTGCCTTTGGTAACAGTTATTTGTTGATTATTAGTTTTTTTCGCCCCTTTTTTTTCTGTTGGTTGGTCTTGACAATCGCTCAGCTTTTTTGTTCATTGAAATATATCAAATAACACCATGACAATCATCTTTTTGTTATTTTTCTTCAACTTACCAAAATGTGAAAAGAAAATTGTTTCTTTGTTTTTCCATAGATAACGCTACAGCTAGATTAATAGCTGCCCGGAGGTTTGGTAGATTTTTGCTAGTATATATATATATATATATAAGTAAGTAATGGTTAACAATTGTACTAAGATCCCAGTCTTTAACAACAACCTTTCTTTTATGATCTGATTCGTCAAGTCTGTGCTCATTCCAATGTCTGTTTTACCTGCGTCTTTCAACATTTCTGCAACAACACATAAGGGTTCTGCAATCTTAACCCTTCTCATGCCATTTCTTTCTCAATTCTCCTGTCTTTGTGATAATCATATTTCGTCTTGTTAGCTCCTTACATCAAGTGGCTTCATGCCTTGTTTAGAGCGATTTCCATAAAAAAAAAAAAAATTCCTATAGCTGGACCAGGAACTGCTTTTGCAAATTCTAGATTTTCTCGATCCCGTGAAAACTTGGTTTTCAACTATCTCACACAACAGCATTTCCAAGCATCCCTCTTGTCTTGTTCATTTGTTACTAGCACTCCATTGTCATTTCAAATGAACTTCTCGCCAACAATAACCATATTTGTCTTTGCTATGTGTTTAGTTATCCTGAATTCATTCTTTTGGCAAACCCTTTGTAATATATCTGGAAATCTAGCTTGGCTTTGTATATTGCTCTTCTGGCTGTCACCAGATACATATCATTATTCACTAAACCCTTTCTCTATTCCATCGTTTCCACTTTTCTCAACTTTCTCATTCCACCATTATGCCACTCTGTCTTGGAGGCATTTTTGTTGACCCATAAGTTAAGTATGTTACCCTCAACAGTGTATCCTTCAACTTTTTCCCCTGTTCTTCCATATTTCCTGAAGTGGATCTGATAATCGAACGCTCCATCACTTTGTCTCTAAACTCGTGTTTCACGTGTTCTTCATTCAACTTTCACACTTTTCTTTATACCTCATGAGTTGCAAATTACTGGTGTATGCTGTGTCACAATTTCCTCACCAGGTATTACTTTCACATAACTCAAGAGCTTTCTGTCCTTTTTTCTTACCAACAATAGTCTTTGCTATTCCAGATTCATATGTAATGAGATGGCTTTCCCTTTCCTTTCAATGATTCAAAGCTCTGTCCAGTGAAATCAGTGAAACTTCACCATCCAGCCTTGCGACATTTACCTCTATGAAAAAGTTGACTTGACGTTCTGGTATATGAATTTAGGCCAGAATTATCATTTCTGGTCTTTCTGACGGTTTTGAGAAGCCAAATTACACATAGACGATGGGACCTTTTGATGGTTTTTGTGAAATTGTAATTTTTATTTTTATTATTTGTTTCATCACTACAAGATTTTCCTCTGAACTCTGTTTTCAATATCAACTGGTTTCCTGATAGACTGGCAATACATTTACAGTCTTTCATGAATCAAGTCAAATCCTTTTACTTTTCTGTGAATTAATTTCCAATTTCATATCTGAAAAAGGAATAAAAATTAACTGATATTTAATCTTTGCTTTATAAAGTTTTACATTTATTAGTCGAGTGCTTCGTTAGAAATTTTCATGTAAATTTAGTGTAAGTTTTGCTTTCTCACCCTTTACTTAAATATAAAGTTTTTAATTTGAATGCTTTTCTTTTCTAGGAATACTTGGAAATGCAACGGCAACTTGCATTTCAACGTCTACATGAACAAGAAAGAGAATATCAAATTCGGCTGGAGCAGCAGAAACACTTGACACAAATGAGACAAATGCAAGCATATGGTTATGGCCAGGTAAATATTTTGCTTTGTTTATCAATTGCACCCCACACTAAATATGGTTATGGCCAGGTAAATATTTTGCTTTGTTTATCAATTGCACCCCACACTAAATATGGTTATGGCCAGGTAAATATTTTGCTTTGTTTATCAATTGCACCCCACACTAAATATGGTTATGGCCAGGTAAATATTTTGCTTTGTTTATCAATTGCACCCCACACTAAATATGGTTATGGCCAGGTAAATATTTTGCTTTGTTTATCAATTGCACCCCACACTAAATATGGTTATGGCCAGGTAAATATTTTGCTTTGTTTATCAATTGCACCCCACACTAAATATGGTTATGGCCCTTTATATTTTTCGTTTGCTCATGATTATGGCCAACAATAGTTTTGTTCTGATTATCAATCACTCCTCAAACACGCACACACATACATATATACATTGAGGTCAAGAATTCACCAACAGCATCCCTGTGCAGAGGTAAAAAAGTCAGATGTTTGCCGATGGTGGTGTCCCGTAATGTATGAAGATGAAGTTCTTGATGGATGAGCTGTCCAATTTCATGTGAACATGTGACACAATGCAAAGCTTTGCTCCTTATTTGGGCTAGACAGGTGGTCATATAGGCCCGACCCAATCAATCATGTCAAGCCTAACCTTCTACTTGACTTTTTTGTATACTCCAGAGAGCTTTGTGACATCCTTGAAATCAAAATTCCGCCACAATCTTGGGTCAGTCTTTCAGCTGTCATGAACGGCATGTCTGTCTTAACCCTTGTCTGGTTGGCCCATCTTTTACTGGTCGTCCTCTTGATCTGTGTTGAATTAAATCTTCTCAATATGATTTGATATGATTTCTTTACATAGCTGGAGTCTGGTAGCTGGTAAACATGTCCAAACTTTCTTTTGTCGAATAACGTTGTTGATAGATCTGTTAATGTTTAGTCTCTTTCTGAGATCTGCATTTCTTACTCTATTTCGCAAAGTGCAAAGGATAAATCTTAAACATTTTGTTTCAAAGACATTGAGCTTCCTCTCATGCTCCGCCAATATAGTCCATGTTTCACTTGCATATACAGCAATAAGAACTCTCAATGCATTGTAAAGTCTTAACTTCAGAGGCGTTTATATGTCCTTCCTGCTCTATATCTTTTCTTTTTTGAAGTCCAAATGCAGAATTGCTATTCTTATTCTTCTGCTAATATCAGATGAGGATTCTAAAACCACTAAGCCAAGAACTACAGACTCTTCAGATTTTTTCAACCGTTTTGTTTTCTATTGAGATATTATCTCCAGAAGAGGAAAATATTTTTCATTTGCCTGGGTTCATTTTCATCCCTCATTTCTCATTCTCTGTAGCAGTACCCTTAGGAAAATCTTACAAGGAATTGATAGAAGTGCAATGGCACAGTAATTTGCTGGATCAAGTTTGTCCCTTTTTATGAATAGGGTTAGCAGCCCCTTCCTTTCTAGATGACCGAGAAAGGTCAGTTGACCGAGAGAGCTTTTGAATGTGGATTGTAACTCTCTGAAGAACTGGTCCCAGTCGAGAATGTAGTCGGGAAATGCGCTATCGATCGCGGGGTTCCAAGCAGATTCATCTGTCAAAGTTTAGTCAGTCTCTTGGCATGTTAGTGACACGTCAAGTCTGGCATCTCCAAGCTTTCCTTACACGGACGTTTAATACACACCTGTCTTAGAGAAGCAAGGACAGAAGGTGCCGGAGGACCTTTAAGCGGTTTACAGGCAGGGAAAGTACAGCCAGTCGGTCAAGGATATAAAGAAAGACGTAAGTGGCACACGCCTCAGATTTACCCTTTAAGGAGAGTTTCCATCAAAGCCAAGTGTTAACCTTTGATTGTACCTCTGACCAATTCCTCTCGAGCTGGAGGCCCGGTCAGAACCACACGCTGAGGATTCGAACCGGACGATCTGTCCAGCAGAAAGGAGCCAGAGAGGTGGTGTCACAGCTCCAGACATCCAACCACAGGCCGATTTATTGGCTGCGGTTGATTTTGGCCCCTGTGATGGTTTGGTAACGTGTGAGCGCTTCTGTCACCATCTCAGTGTCTAGGAAGCAGGACACAAAGAGGGTGACTTTATCGACGAACGCAGTAAGCTTGGCTTACACCCTGATTCCGCATTGGACCGAACTTGCCTCCCCGCTCCTTAGCTTGCAAAGTAGCAGCTTCAACGCAAGGATGTAGAGCAGAGGCAACAGTGGACAGCCCTGATGCATCGACTGAGAGATGGCGAAAGATTGCAAATGCTTTCTGTTTACGTGCACCACTGCTGTCAGCGAGCAATACAGAATAGAGATCCATTTGTGGAAGTCCGGGTTAAAACCTTCTGTCTCTAAAACAGATGCCAAGAAGCGATGGTCGACCCTGTCGAAAGCTTTGGACTGATCCAAGTTGATGAATATTTAATATAATCAGATCCTTCTTAGGCAAAAGGAAGATCCAGGTTGTCCTCAATAGCCATACATCTAAACATGACATTAATGCGGGTATGCCCCAGAGGTCAATCATTGGACTGTTATTATTCCTGATTTTTATAAACGACAAATGATGCAATTGTGTCTGATATGGGTATATTTGCTGACGACACTACACTCTATTCTCGACATATGGGAAAAACGAACACCCACATCCATGGCAATGGCTGAATTCTTACAAAATGACCTTCAGTCTGTAGTGGAATGGGGTCATAAATGGATGGTTTAAATGTAAATATTTGCTACTAAGACAAAGCTCTTTTCCTTTGACAATTATAAGAAACTTTTCCAACCACCGATTGCCATGGCTAATAACACCCTACGTGAGAGTGTAAAATTCAAACTCGGCCTAACATTCACAGGCAACATGAATTGGAACAAATACATTGAAGACATTGCCAATGCTGCTGCAAAGATGATGGGCTCTCTCTGCTGAGCTAGAACACTTCTTACACCTGATAGTATCCTATATCTTTACAAAGCCACCATTCACCCATGCATAGAGTATTGTTGTCACATCTAGGTTGGTGAACCAACCACTAGCTTCCCCCTCTTAGACAGTCCAAAAAAGAGCCTCTAATCTAATAGGTCCCACATTGCCTACCAAGCTCCAGCCCCATTGCCACAATGCTAAATGTGTTTGTTTTACAAGTACTTTAATGGAATATGCTCCGCTGAACTTGCTGAACTGGTGCCCCCTTGGCATAAATCCTTTCAACCAACCTGTCAATTATCAAAATCCCACCCTTTCCACTATAGAAGTCCTCAGATGCTAGAGGGTTTTCTACTTTAATATTTTCTTTCCTTAGAACTGCTATGCTTTGGAATTCTCTCCCTGCTTCCTGTTTCCCTGACTGTACCAACACGCAGAAGTTTAAATGTAATGTGAACAAACATCTCGCTGCACAACTCCCTACTTAGGATGCCCTTAATTCACAGTAGCCCCTTACATCTTAGTGGCTATGTGCCTTGTTTGGGGTGAATGAAATTTAAAAAAATATATAGTTAGTTATGTTTTCTGATGTCAGTAAATTAGTTTTATTCAATATTTTTTAATTGTTTTAGACAGATCTTGTGAAAGATTAGAATAACTTAACATATTTAATATTAACTTGAATCTCATTGCATTAGTTTGTTTTTGACATTTAGTGCTGTGATTCAAAGTGAACGTGTTACTTGAAAGCTCATTTGTTTTTGACATTTAGTGCTTTGATTCAAAGTGAACGTGTTACTTGAAAGCTCATTTGTTTTGGACATTTAGTGCTGTGATTCAAAGTGAACGTGTTACTTGAAAGCTCATCTATTTAGTCTTATAGAACATTTCAAAATAGCGGATCCAACCAGAGGGTGCATTATAAGAGAATTGACTTTTCACTATTAGGAATATGAATGTTCAGTTTTGAGCATTCAATTCTCTTACAAGAAAGGAGAAGAAAATAAAGAGTAGCAATGGTAGAAGTCTCACAAATAAGTGAGAGGAATTTCCACTCATCGATTTTGTGTTTCAGCAAGAGACCTCTCGCCTATTTAGCATCTGTCGGAAAATATAACTTTACATCAAAAATGTCATTCTTTTTTTGTTCTCATTTTCTTTGCAGAACCCATATACTGCTCAAAACTTCAACAGCCCTGGCAGCTCTCTGGAAAATTCTCCAGTTCACCAGATGCATCAACAAGGTTATGTTGGAGTTGGAATGATGTCTGGCCAGGGAGGACCACCCAATATGGGAGCGCCACAATCAATGCCAGGTGCTGGTGGGGGACCAAGTCAGATGTACCTACAACAAGGACCTATTGCAGGGCCACAGCAGCAGCCAATTCCCAACCCTTCTGTGTATAATAACCAGCCTGGTAGTGGACATTATCCTAATCCGGTAGCTCTACCCGCACAACAGTCAATGCCACACTCTGCTGCCTACCAACAGCCTCTCTCAACAGATTCTTATCAGCCTTACAATCCTGCATCCAGTCAACCTTCAACTGTACCCCAGATATCTACAACTGGCCAGAATTATTCTATCCCTATTTCTGAATATTCATCATTAAGTATCCAAAGTTAGTGATTGAAATCTTTTTATACTATGAATGTAAACACATTTTATATATGAAAACTCAGTTTTATTTAATGTTTGAATGTATGATATCATCGTCATCCATTTTTCCCCAAATCTGACATGTTTTGAGTCTTTTAATACCATTTTAATTTTCACTTTAAGAAACTTCAATTACAGCTAAAAACAACCATAATGCACTGTTTAGTTCACATTCACATGCAATCTACAAAGTTCAACTCTTTCAGCCAACAATCATCAAATCTTAAAGCTATGTTATAACTGCAACTTACTATGATGCACATTACTGACTGGATTTGCACTGAAAACCAATTTTTTTATTTTAATTTATGTTTTATAAGTATGATAGTATACAAGTATGATAGTATGAGTATTATAGTATACGAGTATGAGTATACGAGTATGATAGTATATAAGTTCTTGTGAAATGACCACGGAAAATAAGATACATTTTGGACATGTTATAACTTACATTCCAATGAAGCCATGCCCTGTTGGCGGGGCCATGAATTTGCTGACTCCAACCCCCCTGAAAACTAGGCCTCCTGTTGGCCGTGGGTAGCTACCAGGGCTTTATGCGCTCCATTACTTTTGGAGCTGCTCCTGCTCCTCCTCCAACACCCAAAATTGGAGCTGGATCCTCTCACACTCCCCATTTTCAAAAAGGAGTCGCTCCAGCTCAAAGTCCTATGAAAAAGGAGCAGCTCTTTTTCAGCGCTCCATAATGAAAATGTACCTTCTTTCATAAACGTTCTATTCTGCCAATGAGTGATTGAAGGATAGGGGTGGGCGTCAAAGGATCTTGTCAATATGGGTGGGGATGTCACTTTAAGTGTAAGACCGTAAGATAATATTTGACAAAATCTTGCTAATATTTTGAGATGTGCTAAGGGTTATAGGAGAACATGTTAGACGAAGTATACGTAAATGTTTGTTTCTTGAGGTATAAAATAGAAATAGAAAAATCCCTGAACAATTTTAATTTTCATTGCATTAACAACCTATTTTTTCAGAGGAGGAAAATTTGACCTGATATTTTTTCTATTTATTTTGGAAGGGAATTTAGATTTGTTTTAAGTAAATAAAGTTTTACTTTTAAACATAATCAGTGATAATTTTCTTTTTAAAGAAAACATTTCTCTGGAAAGGGAGAGACAGCCAGGACAACATTAATCGTTGTGTTGTTGTTTAATATTTGTTTGTTTTACGAACGTAACTATATTGTATAATGTATATTATTATTTACCACAGAGAAATGCGCAAGTACTTTCGAACAAATCGATTTATCCATTTTTTTTTTTTCAATAGTACAATTTGGGGCGAAAATAAAGTTTATTTTTAAAGATTGAATAAAAAAATATTTTTTATCAGTTGGCCGAAAAATATCAATAAATTGTCAATAAACAATTTAGAGATCCATTTAATGTCTTAAAATGTCATACAAAATATCTGGCCTAGACCTTAGGAGTTGAAAAAATATTGGATCAAATTTTTCTCCCCCCCAAAAATAACTGGAGCAAGATTTCCTAGGTCGGGCAAAAACATTTATTAAAATTAAAAATTTGAATAAAAAAAGGTGAAAACGTCTATATTTTAAATCTCAAACAAAAACAAACTGTTTACAATTTAAATATTCGATAATAGATATTTTAAGATAAAGAAAGATATCTAATCTACTTTTAGTTCTAAAAAAACAACAAATTAGTCAGGAAGTCTAATTATTTGCTTTTTTAAATTAAAATTTAAGACATTTTCTTTAATTTAATTAAGTTTAAACATCGGTTTAATTGTAGAATAGGGACCGCTTTTTTTTTTATTTCGCTTGGTATTCACCCAAATTTTGGATGAAACTGATTGTTGGTTTTAATTGTATTTTTGGTCCTGAAATAAAATTCTCATTTACTTATTAAAGTGTTGAGAATCTAACTTTAAATCCAGGTTTAAATCTCTGGCGCCCATGTTGGTTTTTATTGTTTTTTCTTTGGACTAAAGATATTTTTTTCCTCTGACTAAAAATATTTATACTGCTTTAACATTTTATTACGCACAAAAAACTTTGAACATTCTATTTACAAAAGCAAGATTTAACAGAATTAAACAAATTTAAAAGCAAACATAAAAAGGTTAAAACATACTAGTCGTGAATTTAAGAATAACAAAATGTTGCCAAAAAAACGACTGGTAAAAATGTGGCATAAAAGAAAAATTGGCTTATTTATTCAATCAGCAATAAACATCCTTGTCATAAATACAAAAAAATTCAAATCTTTAAGAAAATAACTTCAAAGACATCTATAGACTCATTAGCATTTTTGAAGACATTTGTTGCCAAATTGTTTCCGGCCTTAAGAAAACTGTCCTATCAAAAATGTAACATGCAGATGTAAAAATCTACTTGCATCTATAAAAAAACCTGAGAAGTTCAACTGTTCTGTTTTCATGCGTAACTCTCTCGTTCTTTCTCCCTCTCTCTGCCTTCCCCTCTCTCCCTATCTCATACACATTTTCCAGAGATATAATTTGAAAAATAACTCAAAAAGTTTAGCTGAGACTTTCTTTTCTTTTTCTTTTTTATTGCTGAATAAAAAAACTAATGTTTAAAAAAAAAATTAAATAATGTTGGAGCGAGGAGTGCAGAGCGATAAAACCACGCTTTTTTGTCCCAAATGGAGTTGCTCACGCTCTACTCCTGCTGAATATAAAATGAGCCCTCTTCTCCTTCACTCAAGCAAAAAGGAGCGCGCTCCGTAAAGCCCTGGTAGGGACCCATGATGCCGTAGGATGGGATCTTGGTGGTCACTTCGGCTCTTAGTTCAGCTAAAGAGGAGGGTTTGTTTTTTCTTTTCTTCTTGAGAGAAGGAGAGATTGATTGGCTCCTTTTCGTCTCCGGCGCAACTTGATTTATTCTAGCAGATTTGGAGCAGAGTGGTGTGTGTGTACAGGTGTTTGTTTTATTGAATGAAGTGTGGGGGCCAGTGTTTGCAGAGTGAGGGCAGTTGTTTTTTCCAAAATTATTGTTCTGGAGATGGGAGTTGTCTGTGTGGGTGTAGGTTTTGATGTTGCCGGGGATGGTGTATGCTCCATGGGAAAATAGGCAATTTTTTTCCAACCCATTGCTCCTTATCCTCTTTTTCTCTTTTTTGTTTTCTTTTTCTGAATCGGGGGGAGCAAGTTTGTATGTGCCTTCTCCTCAATGGCTCCATCCTCCTCGTAAAGAGTTTTTTGTTTTTCTTTTGATCCCCTGCCGCTTTTGCGGCATGGGGACGTTCTGTTGATTCTGCTGCTGTTTCTTCTGATGCTGTTAGACAGATGGCGAGACCGTGGCAGAAGCAGTTGAGTTCTTCCGCCCTCTGCTCACCACTCTTCCATTCCGTCTCCGCTCTTCCCAAGGGCTTTGCTGATCTTGGGACTGGTGTTGGTGCAGAAGTTGGAAGAGTAGCTGTAGCTGGCTTCGTACCGGAACTGGGGCTTCTGGGAACTGCTTTTTGGGGGCAGTTCTTTTCTATGTGGCCTTGCTTTTGGCAAAACTAGCAGTGTGTGTGTGACACCATTCCACAACGACCGTCATGTTCCAGCCTCTGTGCATCAGCACCACTGGAATTGTGTGGAATTCTTGCCGCATAAGCCTCATGGCGATCGTATAGTCTACCACTCTTTGACCTTACCAGGTCTTCTTGATCCACATCCCCAAACTGGCTGAGGTACGCATCCAGGTAATCTGCGCACAGCTAAGTTGGAGCATTATAAATGTGGATCCTGGTTCTCCTCCTACCATGGTATTCTGGCTGTAACTTCACTCTCCCACTCCTCACTTATTTCATGGAAAGTCGTTTCGCTTCCTTCCTTGAAGGGAGCAGGATGTCCCGCATGGAGAAGTTCCTCTGGCAAATGTAGGTTGCCAGAATGTTAAACTTCTTTAGTAGCTCCACCATGTCCTTTCTTTGGTAGTCCCAGGAGGCGATTTTCCTTTAACTCTGAGATGATGAGGTACAAAACCCTGTCCTCAATCGCCTCTCAGGAACCAGGCACAGGCTGTAGTACATTCCCTTCAATGTACTTTTTATACTGCCTTAGGTAGAGTTCTTTATTGTCCTGTGGGGACATCTTCTTTTCTGTGTTCTTCTTCCCCACGCGAATCCCTCGGTGGTGCTAATCCCTGATGGTGGAACTAGGGGCATCCTGGAAGCGGAGCCTTTCTTTTAAAGAGGCTGGAGGGTGTTGGAAGGGATTGGCCACATTGGGTGAAACCACCTCTTTTCCCTTTTCTGCTCCCTTCTGCTATTCTCTGGAAGCATCGGGCTAACCTCCATCACAGGGGACACTAACACATGAGTGATACCGCCTCTTTTTCTTTTGCTGCTCCCTCGTTGGGGAAACTCCAGCCAGCTCCTGATATCAGAGCTATTCTCTAGGGAAGCCAGGCTGGTCTCCTCCAGGCTTATGTCGAAGAGGTCGTCCAGATCTCATCCAGGGAAGATTTCTTGTGAAAGTCCAGCTCTGCCACTGGGGGAGCTTCGGGTAAGGGAAACACTATTTGGGGAAGCAGCCCTTTTGGTTTGTACGTCCGGACAGTGTGCTGTTTCTTTTAACATTTTCCGTTTTGGGGGAGCTTCGGCTAGGAGAGCAGTCCCTTTTGGATTCAGACTCCTACCAGGGGAGTCATTGTTAAGGGGAGTAGCCCCTGTTCCCTTTGAATATGGACGGTATGCCCTGTCTTCTTTTTCCGGGATGTTTACTTCATCTTTAGGAGAGCCACCCCTAGGCTGGGAGATCCATTCTTTGTAGGACCAGCTCGTCCGAAGACCAAGGATTGCTTCCAGAAGAAAACCCTCTAGCGAAAATACCCCCACCCCCAAAACAAAAACATTAGCCATGTGTCTTACATAGAATCGTGTTCTTTTAAGGAAGCAAGGATTTTTCCACTCATCAGTCGGCTGATTTTGATTCCATCACAGATCACACCAGAGACGCCCCATGAGTGAAACTTTTTCTCTCCCTGTTGACCAGTGTGTAAATGAGGTCACCGAATGGGTCAAAGCAGGCATTGAAACACATGTCCCCATGCGTAAATTCTACAGCAAGCTCCACTCTCCACAATGGTTCACCTCGGACTGTGCAGCTGCTATTGCACTCAGGCAGCAAGCATTCCGACAATTCGGCCAGACAGAAATTTATAGTGTCAAGAAAAATTGTAAGACTGTGATAGGTGAAGCAAAGGGAAGGTATACAAAGATGACCAGAAAACGCATTCAGTTGCAGAAACTAAGTACTCATGATTTCTGGAAAAAAAAAGAAAAGTAGGTCCCTCACTATCCCGAAGCTCCGGCCCCTGTCCCATTGCCGCAATGTTACATTCTTGTGCTTGTTTTGCAAGTACTTTAATGGAATGTGCTCTGATGAACATGCTGCTCTGGTGTCCCCTCTATGTAAATACACTCAACTAACCCTACAATCAGCAAAGTCCCATCCATTCACTGGGGAGGTCCCCAGATGCCGGAGAGCCTTCTACTCCAATAGCTTCTTTCCTCGTGCTGCCGGCCTGTGGAACTCTCTCCCTGCTTCCCTGACTCTACCGACATGCAGAAATTTAAAACTAATGTGAACAGGCATCTCTCTGCACAGCTCCCAATTTAGGATAGTCCTCAAAACTTTCACCCTAATTCTCAGTAGCCAACAACTACAATGGCAACTTGCCTAGTTTGGGGTAAACTATGTTAAAAAAAAAATTTTTTTTTTTTATTTATAATACAGAGTTGTGTGAAAAGTACATATAACATTCCATGATAAATGCCAATATACTGAAATCATATGCCCTTAATAGGGTTAAGATGAAAATTCATGTACACTAAATGTACAAAAGCAAGGAAATTCCCAAATTTTTACACTTTTATTGCGAGCACAACAGGGCTATGTATTTTACTGGTAGGAATTTTTCTTCAGCGCACCTCACACACTTCATCCACTCATGCATAGAGATTTATACTGTAGTGATGTGATTATTAAATGGCTTGGTGGATATGTAGTCATACCCTTAATGACAATAAAAGTGTAAAAATTTGGGAATTTCCTTGCTTTTGTACATTTAGTGTATATGAATTTTCATCTTAACCCTATTAAGGGCATATGATTTCAGTATACTGGCATTTTTCATGGAATGTCACTACTTTTGTAAAGGCTATGCCTCAAGACAATGGTAATTTTTAAGGTTTTAAAAAATTTTCTGGAAAACTAAGGTATATGGTAAACTGAAATTAAAATGCCATCAACTAGACCCTAGAACCTCTATCTCTGCCAAAAATCAGTGGAATCCATCAAATAGTTCATGAGATACAGGGTGGCACACACGTACGTACGTACACACGGATAACACAAAATCACTCCTGACCTTTCTGGATCTCTGGGTTGTCTTGACGCTGAAATTCTACACACTTATAGAACCTATCAAATGAAAATGTTGTGCAAAGTTTTAAATAATTTGGTTTATTGGTTTTTGAGTTATGATTGATCAAAGAAATGAGATTTCTAGCATAGGCCGTTTTTGAAGTCTATTAAGGGATAGAGCGCTATCGCGCCTCCCTTGATTACTAACAAGGCCAGTTGTATTATCAATATTTAATAAAGTCTATTAAGAAAATTGTCTTTAAATATTAAAAAAAAAACTATTATAAAACTATCGTTAAGTTAAGGTGAAAAATAAAGTCGTTTCAAATACGGAGATACAAAGTTTGGTACTTTAAGTGTGACTAAATAAATCTTTAAAGTTTGTACTTAATCAAGTCAGTGTTTATAATCTGGTTTACGTGTTATGTTGGACCATTAAATAATCAATGAAGAGTATTAATAAAATATATCTATTGGCTATATGAATCAATAAAAATAAAAACTTAGTTGCAAAATCAAATTTTTGAATAAACAAGATCGAAGAAAAACCTGTAAATACGTGTATATTCTCAAATCTAAGGGCAGTAACTACGTCACTCTTATGAAAGAGTTATCTCCCATTAAAAATTTAGTATAGAACCCTATTTAATTAATTTTTTAACTAAACTGAAAAATTCATTCTTTATTAAAATATTACCAATTAGTATGAAAGAAGCAACAAATAAGAGACATATGTGCTTGATTGAAATTAATTAGTAGAGTCCATAGCTTAAAAAAGTTAATTAAAGTTTCTATAAGAGTATTCTCCTAACCATAGTTTCTAGTGAAGTGACTCTTATTTTTGATTGGTCACATAAACGTTCCATATGACGTAATAAATAGTTTAAGACATAAATCATGTGTTCAGAATTTGCATCAGTTTTTATTGCTGTTTTATTGTAAGTATATAATATGTACTCTTAAAGATTTTAATGTTTCGTTGCAGGTATGGCAAGTGCACTTCCCCAGGCACCAGGTTCACAAGCTCTGTACACTGGTGTTCAGCAGCAGCAGCAGCCCTATCTAGCTACAGGCACAAGCCCACAGTTTCAAGCACCTCCTCCAGGCAACATGGTGCAGTCTCATCAACAGCAGCCGCCACCACCACCACCACAACAGCAACAACAACAAATCATACCACCACAAAATGAAGCAGAACTTATTAGTTTTGATTAACTTTTATCTTCAATTGTCTTCTTTTTTTTTTCAGCCAACCTTCCTCTTGTCTTTCTTCCCTCCTTTTAGTTCTGCCTCAACCTTTTTCTCTCAGTCTTCTGTAAATGTGATTTCAATGAGGATTATGATAAATGCACTTCTCGTAATGTTTGAGAAATTACTGTTGATTGTCCCGGATGCCAAATTGGCCAAAAGAGTAAATCAACACATTGACCAAATGATTATTTTTATTTATTTTTTTTATTTACATGGAATAAATTATAAAAGGTTGTTGACCTCCCATTGTTGACACAGCATGATTTGTTATTGACAACATAAAAGTTTAATTTTTTTTTATATTGGTGATTATCTTCATGAAGCAAAACGTTTAGCGCTGCCACTCTTATTGATTTTCACATTTTCACTGTGAATAAATCAAAGCAATGTTGTTTTTTTAAGATTCCCTGAAAGAATTTGAATTGACCATATTTCAAGATGTTCAATTGGAAAGTGCAACATGTAATAGAAAGAGTGAGAGAAGCTTTGCAGATGAGGATATTGCGTGTCAGTTGGTAATGTCTACAGCTAACAGATCTTCTAGTTTTCTTTTTCTAAATGAAATCTACAATAACCACATGAAATTATGAGTTCTAATTATTATATGTGATATGTAAATGGTTGACATGACAACAAAACAGTTTGAATAAATGTAATTGATGAAATTTAAAGCATTAGACAATTATTAAACGTGCATTTTTTTTTTTCAACATAAAAATAAACATTTATAAATATTTATTTTTGTTTCTGATGATTTATGAATTCCTTTCACCATCAAATGATTCTTGAAAAAATGGCAGTGTCCATTAATTGTAGATTGAAAGTGAGCTCTTTTGTAAGTTCTTTCATTTGGATACTTTTCCGTGATTCATGCTTCGAAACCACCGAAAAATATTGTAAAATTGTATTTATCTCTCTGAAATACTAACAAAAGACACAAACAGAACAAATGTAAGAATCAAAAAGACAGAACACGTTTGTTATCACTTTTATCGCTCGGCCTGATAAGAACACGTCAGCGCTCAGCACATTTATTTATATTACAAAATCTATGCAAGGGAGACCACTCTGATCGCCAAATGCAAGGGACATAATTCTGATCGCTTAAAACACTACATATATCAACATGAAGGACTTTAGAGATCAGCTTTTTAAGGATTATGTTTGTTAGATTGAATATGATATTATTTGATTCAACCGTGAACTATTTTGTTCAGTTATAGTTTGTCATATCAAGACAGTTACCTGTTCGATTTGTAAAGCTGAAAAAGATTAGCTTAGCATTTTCCTGATCATATATTCAATACATGATGTCATGCTTGAAAAGGTTATAGTAAATATCTTACAGGTTTGAAAGAATTTCACGATTTAACATCTTATATTTTTTTTCAATAAAAGATTTTTAAATTCAAATTTAGGTACTCAGCGTTATTAGTATAAATATGTTTGGAAATGACTTGCAGTTGTTTACAATGTTATATCCATCTTGTCAGCATCCATCTTATCTGATGCTCACATCTGTTGATTGACTTATAGGTATTGTCAAAATTCTAACATTATAACCATAACAAAATGAATCTTAATTTATGAAAGTTTAAAGTTCGCTTATGTAATGAATACTTGAAGTATCTTTGAACTACTACAAGTGATAATCTTTTCTCAATCAAATAACTTGCTTCCTATATTTTTTTTTATATGATGATGGCTTCATTTAGTTATGATAATTACGTTTTTACTACAGATACTTTTTGTTTTGTAGGCTCTTTAATTTTCTATTTACTAATGGGTCACTGTTTATCGAGGGTCCGCTTGAGGTTAAAGAGATTGTCAGTATGTCGATGATCGTCATCATGAGAGAACCGGAAACAATGAGCAGATGATTACTGAAGAGGAATTTATTATTCAAGAGGGCTGCGCAAGTATTTCTTTACATTAGACAGGAAGATTACTCTGCTGTAATTGGTTGAGAAGCAGTCTCGTGGTATCTTTTTAAACACATGGGATGTTCTTGGAAAGAAACTTTGTTCATGGAAGTTTTATTTGGAGGATACCAGGTATTGGAGCTCAGTCGAGCACCTACCATGAACATAACGATACAGTAGAGAGAGGCTAGCAACACCTCTTCTGTGTGAAAGAGGCTGAAGGAATGAAAAGAGATCATCATGTGGAGTCGATTTTGTAAACTGTTGAGACAGTAAAGAGTGCTCCAAGTAGTGGCAGCTCCCCAGATATGACAGCAGTACTCCATCTTAGGACGTATCTGGCTCTTATACAGGTTGAGGATTGCGTCAGCAGTGAGCTACTTTCTGAAGCAGAAGTATCCAACCATTTTTCCAGCAACCTTAGCAACAGATTTGATCTAAGTCTTCTATTTCAAGTTTGGAGTGAAAGTCAGTCCTAGAAGCTTATCAAAGAATAGGTTTTCCCCGAGGAGAGATATTCATTTTGATTGGGGAAAAGTGAGGATCCGAGCGTTGTTGGTGAAAAGAGAGAAGCTTGATCTTAAAAGTAACAAACCACTTTGCCTCAAGTTGGAAGAGAAGGAGTCAAAAAGATCTTCATCAATACTCATCGAAGTATTACCATAAATAGTTGTGTTGTCTGCATAGATGTACACAAATGATCTCAGAATCTGATTTGATCAAAACATATAGTAATGTTGTCAACACTACACTTGAATGTGTTTATTTTTTATCTTTCCTGACTTCTCTTGAAGATATCACCATCTTCAGACTTGATAATTTTAGATACTAATATGGCATGGTTGCTATTCTGTTTAATTACCTCTGCCAAGGAGGTTATGTTTTCGGTGTAGTGTGTTTGTCTACAGCCTAGTGCCCACATTTTGTAGCCAATCGTCAGAAATCTTGGTCAAAATATCGGTCATGGTTTAACTTAGAACTGATTTAATTTGGGGATATCTATTTGGGTCATGGTCACAGATAAAGTAAAAAATCACACTTTTGCTGATAACTTCGGGTTTGGTTGTTATAGAGACTTGCTACTTGTCCCATATTGTAGCCAATGAAGTCCCGTATCTTATATGATTTTGACCATGACATTGAAAAGTTAGGTCGAAATTCTGACGGAGTTTCCACTTCTGATTGTTATAAATTTTATGTATGGATCTAATGCTCTCTGATAACAATAACCATAGTGCCAAATTTCAGCTGATCAGATAAATAGTTTTTGAGTTATCAACGTTTCCATAGCATAACTTCCAGAATAATTCATAGAATATGGAGAAGTAAAGCCCAGATAAGACTTTGGCCCATCCTTATGTTGTCAGGCAGATGTATGCAATCTCATTACTTACTTATGCTCTTCAGCATTTGTATTTAATATAATTTAGTAATATTTACTAATTTTATTCACTAAATAAACAGCGTGTTTGTAATGTGATACTTTTAACAGAGAAACACTACATGTCATCAGTTCTAATTAAGAAATAGTAATCTTTCGTTTGAAATAGAAAATGGCTGGAAATATTTCTTATTTCTGTTACAGAATTTTATTCAAAAATCTTTTTAAAATACACTTTATTTTTAATATAGAAATTCTTTTTTTTTCAATATTTATTTACATTTTCCTTTTTACTATTTTAAAATAATCCTTTCCTCTTCTTTCTTTTCCCCCCAATATTTTTAACTTTATTTGAAAATAGTTATCTGAATTTATCCTGTTATTGTGTTCTGTTGGACTTTAAATCTTCTTGTGTGTACACACACACACACACACACATATATATATGAATTGGTGCATGTGTGTGGATGTAGAATGAGGTGGTAAGCTAGGAAACAAACGATGTAGAAATATTAACACAACAACTTTATACCATTAGAATCTGTATTAGTCAAACATGCACACGACATGAGGCTTAGATGCGTCATCGAATCAAGTCTTATTTATAACAATAAATTTAAAAAACACATATCTCTAACTAAACGAAATACTAAACAAACAAAAACTGACCATTATTGATACTGGATGACCTAATTTCAGTTCTCTGCTTTTTTCTCTTACTGTCTCTCCCATTTCTTTCTCCTTTTCATATTTTACCCTGTTATTCCCCCTCCCTCCTTTCGCACAACCTGGCCTCATACAACCAAAAAATTACACACACCCCCCAAAAAAATAATTTATCACTGCTCCTACACTCTCTCCCATCCAACCCATTCCTTTACTTTTACTGCCTCTCCCATTCTCATGTATAAAGCCAACTTCAACTTTATAAAATTAATGAATAAAACCCATAGGGACCTCCAAAGCGCACCATAGAATCGTTTACGTCATCATTCTGTGCATACTTTATATTAGATGCTTATATGCGTTTTTCATTCTTCTCATTTATTGTGTTTTTAAATCTCCCCAAAATAAAGTGTTATTTTAATAGTCAAGATTAAATTATCAAACTGGGAAAAATAATAATCTGTATCTGGAGAAATAAGTAAACAAAATCCGTTTTATACCAGCGGGGGTCTGTTTATATACCAAAATAAGAATTGTGTGTGAAGTTTTCAATATCTACAGATGATCAAAAGCAAATCGAAATATATACGTTTCTTGCTCATGATTTTTTAAAAGTCAGTTTTTTGTCCTGTTCAAAGGCTCTACTAATAATGGAAGTAACATTTTTTGCTATTATTTTGTTTTGTTAGATTTTGATACTTCAACAAATATTATATTTATTAAAATATATATATAAATTTATTATTTTAAAATATATATTTATTTGTCTACTGGGCTAATATTTTTCTTCTACAATAATAAAAATCCCATCTGAGGAATATATAACCATCTTGGTTAACAAACAAGCAAATATAGGTTATTCCCAAAATATATATTAAATATAAAACAAGAGTTACAATTCTGGTTCTTCTTTTTAAAATATAACAAAAATAAAATATAACAACAACAATAATAATAATATCTTGGTTCTTCTTCTCAGAAGAATATTTATTCAGTAAAATAGTAGTTATCATTTTGGTTCTTTTCTAAAATATAACTTTAATATTACTTTTAGAAATTTGAATGAATAAATATTTAAATTTAAAAAAAAGGAAAAAAAAAATTGATAAAAATAATATAATACTTACTTTTGTTTAACAAATATGTGTTCTTTTTAGCATAAAGAATATACTGAAAAATAGTGAACAGTAACGAACTGTTCACAGAAATTGTTTGTCTAAGATGTGAATTCAAACAGCTAACCTATTAATGGAGGAAGTTACAGACTCCCATACTTTTTTTATGAAAAAGGCGCTCAAAAACGTTAGTTACCACTAATAAATAAAACATATACAATCACACATTTTGAAAACGCTGTCGATTTTGCTATTTTACAATTGGGAATAGTCACTTTTATTTTATATTTAAATATTTTGAAAATTTAGGAAACCTTTTCTCCAAAATTGACGTTTAAAACTAAACATTTCAAAGTTGAAATCATTTAAATCTCTTAAAAATTAATTATTTTTGAGAATTTTCTTTGCAATTCACCAGATTATAGTATATATTAATGAGAAAAAACAGTATTTTTACAAAATTTTTACCGTAAGTTTACAAAATTATGGTTTGATTAAACATAAAAAATAAATATCTTAATTTAGAATCTTCAGCTTTATATAATATCAAAATTTCGGTTTGATTGTTTTGTTTTACGACATATCAACCCTTTTTGAGTTATTTAATGCCGAATCTGGCCATTTTGGTGAAGGGTTTTATACTTCAAGTTTTGTATTTATTCATGGTGTTTGGTTGAGTGAAAGGGGGGGGGGGAGAAAGTGGAGGGAGGGAAATTGTTGTTTTTTGTTTTGGATTTTACAGAACATGATTGAGTTTTGCAAAGGAAAAAAAACAATAAAACATCAATGTTTGGTGCATTTTGAGTCAGGAAGTCAATAACAGACAGCCTGATTTGGTAGCGCCAGTAGGTTCTATTTGACCCATAGATGGGGCCCTGGGAGTGGACCTGGGAGCAATGGTAACTAAGGGGCAACTCCACATTCCTCACAGCTCCCAAATAGAGGCCTCACCACTGGATGTCTTTTAAGGTCATACCCAGGACCTTAAAATTTCGATTGCTTATAATATATTTTAAGATTTCATAAAATATTTTGCTAAAACTTAATAATTATCAAAAATTTTGTGTAAATTTGACCATAAGTTGATTTTTGCTAGATTTATTAAACACCCATATGTCTGCACGTTAAAAATGGCCACTATATAGGAACGTCGATAATGTAAACACGATTTTAGTTTCTCATTTTCATTATTTTTGTATGCTGAAAGAAATTTTTAAAAAAATCATCAGCAGTTTAGTTTAAGTTTCTTCTTTTGAATAGTACAAAAGTAATGATAATATTAACCTATATTAAAGTTACATCGTGTTACATATAGGGGGGAGCAAATTCTATGGTGCACTTTGGAGGTCCCTAAAAACCCATTATGGGATCAAAATATCAGAAAAGATGAGCACTTAAGACAGTTCCTGTGTAAATATTCCTACATACCTTGTTTCTTTGATTATCACCTCATTTTATTTCTGGGGGGAATTCATTTTCTTTTATACTAACTATTTATATATATATATATATATATATATATATATATATATATATGTGCTTGTGTGTGTTTTTACTATAGAAAGAAAGGTTAGAGAATCTACATAGAAACTAAAAGTGTATTCACATGTAAAATTTTCTGGCAAAGACAATGGAAGTGGTCCCAAATCTTTTATGTTCCCCTCTATGTGCCGAATCTCTCCGTGCCCCTCCCCTCAAGTGAGCTATGGCAGAATCTCCTTAAAACTTCAAATACGTATATCCGATTTTAATTAGATTTAAATCATATGTATAAGACACTAATTCAAAGAGTTTCTCAAGATTTCAGCTTCTTTCGACTATATTGGAGGGGAGGATTAAAAAAAGAAAGTAACATGGTGCTATGAGCATAGTGAAATATGAGCATAGTGAAAAAGGACATAGTAATGTCCCGCATTCAGTCCGGAGAAACTTCGGGTCTTCCTGCTAGTACACACATATATATATATATATATATATATATATAATTGAAAATACAAAGATAAATATTTTATTTTTATCTTAGATCCTATCATGATATGGGAATGCTCGATATTATAGATAGAGCATTAATATAAGAGAAAATGAAATGATGAAAATAAAATTGGACAAATATTAGAATTATTTTCATGGACAAATTGTTTTTCTTCCCGATTTTGGAAGCTTTCCTTGAAATATTTTTCTTTAAACAGATGGTAAAAAAAATTTTGTTTTATTTTTAAATTTTATGCTAACCAGTAATTTGTTATTTTACTGTTATTTTCTCGTTTGTTGAGAAGAGCTTATCTTTGAAAATCTATGGATTAAGGGTAAAATTTTTATTTTTATTTTCCCTGCTTGAACACTTGATGAATTAATAAATATTGTAAATTGTCCAATTTCATTTTCATCATTTCATTTTTTTCTTATATATTCAATTCTGTTTTTTTAAATAACCACTTTATTTGACAGTTAATGTTACAAAAAGCAGCTCAGTGTTTTTTTGTTTTTTATATATTTGTTTGTAATATAAATTTTCCTAATTAGAGCCAGGTTTAAATTAAAATTTCAACCTTTTTTTTTTTAATCATTTTTTATTTATACATCTTACAGCTGTTTCTCCTCTGTATAGAAATATAGCAGACAAATTTCCATTATCAATTTCTCAAAACACAAAGGCTCATCAGAGTTAATCTGAAATCGAACAATATCCATTTTGCAATCCCTATCTGTGATCTTCATTTTGGGTAGTAAGATTCAAAATTGTGTGTATACTACTTTCCTTCTTTTATTCATGTTTATCATTTCAAGTTTGAAATTATTACAGAGTTAATTGCCCTTTTTAAACTCTTCAAAAATGAGTAATTGCCATTTTCTGTTTTTAATATTTCTCTGATGGAAATGAGCAGCCATTCATGCTTTATAAATTATCTCCCTTAGATTTAGTAGTTTGGTTGAATTATTTTCTTACTTTTTATAACTAACTGATTCAAATAGTATTGCTGTCAAGGTTAGGTTTATTTTTTGATTTACTCAAGTTATTCTGATAATTATATCTACTCATACTTCTTTTCTATTTGTTAAACATCAGATCTTTTCATAGGTTTTATGTTGATTATT